>JAGFPH010002890.1:129493-150513 GCA_018207615.1 Philaenus spumarius | reverse complement strand
TTTCTTAGTGAGCACCTATGGCCCTAGAGGAAGCTACATACCAAATTTCATTCAAATCTGTTTGGTAGTTTTTGAGAAATCGTGATGAGTGAGTCAGTGGGTTTTGGCTTTTATATATATAGATTAAAATGTATTATCGTGATTGCATTTTTTCTTTTTTATTCTGTAAAAAATATTAAATACAATTTTAATGACTGCTTTTTAGTTATATGATTTAAAATGTATTACCAAAATAGCTTTTTATTTTAAATTTTAGTCAGTAAAAATATAAATTAAAATTTGTATGATTATACTTTTGTTATTATTGTAAATTGCAAATTAATGACATAAACATAATGTTTTTGAAAAGGTTAAGATATATTCTTACAATTACAAATGTTGAAATGTGTAACTTAAGTATAAAAACTGCAACCCCAAAAATAGTTTAATACATCTATTTTTAAAAAATGAGGTGATTTGTACGACGAAACATACATCTTTCATGGTAGCGCGATGTTTTTATACTATAGATGACGTCACTGGACAGAAAACGGGTCGAGGGGTTTGAGTTTGTTTACATGACTATGAGGTAACCTTTCCTTTCTAGAGACCTTGAAACAGACTAACAAAAGTTGGGACTCTCTGCAAAGATAAACGAGAAATTCCAGGAGAGTGTCCAGTTTTACACAATGGTTCAGGTGTTCATCCTTGCTTTTTCAAATCTCCAAAAAAATTGTTCCACGATTTCTTAGATTTTGGACAAGAAGAAGAAGAATCTTGTTCTGGTACTTTTTACACAATATGATAGTGATAAAATTCATTAAAATGGTAAAGGTGATCTGAAAACCAAATTAATTTTTTTTTTTTGGGTTTATCTAAAAAAAATAAGTATAGAGGAGATTATTCTGCTTATTTTTTTTACACGACCTTATTTTTGAGTTTAGGAAAAAAAATATTTTAAATTAAAGTAATTAATGAATCGTTTTTAAAACAACTAATCTTTTTATTTAATTAACAATCAATCAAACAACTAAGTTAACCTTTTTATAATTCTTCTCCAAAAATAAAATTAACAAAAACTAAACTAACTGGTTGTTTAGCAACGACATGCCATCTATATATCATAACACTCCTCCTCAATTAAAACTTGTTAAAGTTTAATTGATTAAATGTCATTCATAACTTTATTCCTTAAATTCATAAACTTTTCTTTACACAAAGCCTTGGTCAGCATGTCTGCAATATTTTCTTTCGTGTTGATGTATTCAATCTTCATTATTTTCTTCATAATTAAATCTTTAATAAAATGCTGCTTTATATCAATATGTTTACTTCGTTTAGAATTTTCATGTGATTTAGTCATGTTTATTGCACCAATGTTTCAACATATAATTCAACATCACTTTCAATTCCAAAATTTGTACTTACACCTTTGATATTAATAAGATCTTGTGCAGTTAATGCTGCAGCTATATATTCTGCTTCTGCAGTTGATAATGCTACACAATTTTGTTTTTTTTGACTGCCAAGATACTGCATTTCCTCCAAATAATACTATTATTGATCCACTTGTACTTTTTCGATCAATCTTGTCACCAGCCCAGTCTGAATCTGAGTATCCTTTTATTGTAAAATTGTCAGTTTTCTTATATAATAATCCTAAATCTTTAGTCCCTTTTAAATATTGAATTATTCTCTTAGCTGCTACCCATGACTGACTTGTTGGCTTATCTAACATTCTACTTAAATAGGAAACTGAATACATCAGATCTGGTCTTGTAGAAATTGCCAAATACATTATACTTCCAATTATTTCACGATAAGGTACATCAACTGGTTTTAAATTTTTATCAAAATGAAAATTAACTTCCATTGGAGTTCCTATGATTTTACAATCATTCATGTTAAATTATCCAGAATTGTTTCAATTAATTTTGATTGAGTTATAGTTATAGTATCCTTATTTCTTGTTATTTCCATTCCTAAAAAAAATTTTATTTTGCCAAGATTTTTAGCATTAAATTTTTCTTTCAATGCATTAATAATATTATCATTTTTTTCAATAGTGATTATATCATCAACAAAAATTATTAACCAACAATCTTCTTTGTAATACAAACAATAATCATACTTTGATCTTTCAAATCCGTTTTCTGCGGCAAATTCATAAAATTCATTATTCCGGCATTTAGGAGAATCTTTTAACCCATATAATGATCGTATAAGTTTTAAAACCTTACCTTGTTTAATTTTTAGTCCCTCTGGAATTTTTATATAAACTTCAGATTCCAATTTTCCATTCAAAAATGCTGTTGGTATATCAAATTGTGTAATTGGTAAATTTTTTTTAACTGCAATTGATATCATTATTCTAATAGTTGATACTCTAGCTACGGGTGCATAATTTGTATTAAAGTCTTCATAATCGTGTACTTCAAATCCTTTTGCAACTAAACGTGCCTTTTTTGTTCCATCTTCTTTAGTCCGAAATACCCATTTTGTATCAATAGCAATTTTTCCTGGTGGTAAATCTGTTTCTACCCAAGATTCTAAATTTTGTAATACGTTCAGTTCTTTATTTATTGCTTCTGTCCAATCTGGATCCTTTGATGCTTCTTGAAATGTGATAGGATCTTTATTTTCTGTTAATAAACAATATGCCGTATACATTTGGTAGTCGTTTTGCCAAATGGGAGTTTTAATTCTTCTTCCTGATCTTGTTTTGCTAAATTCATCTTGAATATTTTTTTCTTGTCCTTCATTTCCTGTGTTATTTTCCATTTCAATAATTGTTTCATTAATATCATTTTCTGTAGTTGATTCATCATTATATTCATTTGTTGCATTATTTTGATCAATCATTTCATGTTCAATTTCTGTTTCTTCTTTTTGGTATAAATGTTCTTGTAATGTACAATTATTATTATTATTAAATTTTATTTTTGTTTCATCAAAGATTACATCTCTTGATGTAATTATTTTGTTTGTTGATGGATCCCATAGTCTATAACCACTTCCACTGTAACCAATCATCTTCATCGACTTAGCTCTAGGCTCTAATTTATTTTGTTTAGAATTATTGACAACCCATGATTGACAACCAAAAACTCTCAGTTTTGATAAATCAATTTTATGGCTCCAAATTTCTGTAGGTACTTTACCTTGATTAGCGCTTGTTGGTGATCTGTTTAATTCATATGCTGAACAACGTATTGCTTCACCCCATAAATATTTTGGTAAATTAGTATCTATAAATTTTGTTCTTACTTTGTCCATTAATGTTCTATTCATTCTTTCCGATGTTCCATTTTGCTGTGGAGTATAAGCTTGAGTATATTGTAAAATAAATCCTTTTTGTTTACAATAAAGTTTGAATTGATTAGACGTAAATTCTCCTCCATTATCAAGACGTATTTGCTTAGTTTTAAATCCATGTTGTGTTTTAACTTCTTTAATGTAATCTATCAAATTATTTTCTGCTTCATTTTTATATTTTAATAATTTTACTACAGAAAAATGTGAATAACCATCAATAATTACTTGAAAATATCTATATCCTTCTTGAGTAGGTGTTTTAACAGGTCCACTAATACCTGAGTGAATTAAATCACCAATTTATTTAGATTGTTTCTCACAATTGTAAAATGGTAATCTTGATGTTTTTCCTTCAATACAAGTTGGACATTTTTCTTGACTTGTTGGTAAATTTAATAATTTCATACTCTTACGATTAAGATGTCCTAATCTTCGATGCCATATATCCGCTTCCTTTTCTTTATTTACATTATTTCCCTCTGCAATATTGCAATAATTTTCATGATCACGATTGATTTCTATGTTAATTACATATAAATCATTTAAATTTTGACATTTTAATTTAAAATTTGTCCCTGTAATATTTACTTCATTCTTTGTAAATTTAATGACATTATCATTATTTTGAGTTATTTTTTTAACTGACAATAAATTATGATTTATATCCTCGACAATTAAAGCTTCAAAATTAATTTTATATCCTTGACATTTTCCAGTAATACATCCCTTTTTTACAGCTTTCATTGTCATCCCGTTTGCAATATGTATATTTATTTCTGTTGATAACTTTTGTATATTTGACATATATTTTTCAAGGCCACTTTTAACAAGATGTGTTGTACATCCAGAATCCAAAATAAAAATATCACTATCTTCATTTGATATGAAGTTTGTAGCTATAAATAATATTTCAACATCGTTTACTTGATGAGCATATTCAGTATGTCCTCTTCTTGAATTTTGTCCTCGGAAAAATCTTGCTCTTCCTCTTCCACGATCACTAATTTATTGGACATTCCGTTATTTTATGACCTTGCTTACCACACTTGTAACAAGTGTATGAAAATGCTTTAAATGATACCTGCTCTTCTTTATTATTGTAGTCTTTATTTTCAAATTTTAATTCTTCATCTAATAATCTTGCTTTGACAAATTCCAGAGTAATCTCATTATTTAGCGTTTCTATAGCTGTAATTACAGTATTATACTTTTCAGGCATTGTAAGTATCAGATGACAAATTTTATCTGATTCATCTATTTTTGATTTCATATTTTCCAATTCTCTAATAATAGAATCAAATTTAAGAAAATGATCCTCTAATTTGTCATTATTAGAACATTTTAATGATAATAGTTTTCGTTTCAGGTGTAATTTTGTAAATACACTTTTTCTTTCAAATACTGCTTCCAATGACTCTATCATTTTTTTAGCTGTTTTTGCGTCTTTAACTAAATCCAAGTGTTTATCAGTAAGACATTGAACAATAATTGATTTAGCTTTAGCATCATTAGTTTTGAAAGTTTTTTCTTTTTCTGGGGTTGTTGTATCAAACTCTTGCTCAATAACATGAGCTACTGATTTTTCATCTAATAAACATTTCACCCGAAATTTCCAATTATTAAAATTATCAGCAGCTATTAAAGGTAAATTTTGTAATGAACTCATTTTTATTTTTAAATAAATTTATTTACTATAGGCTACTTACATATGTATCGTGTCTGGGCCCATAACCTTTTGAGTTTAGGAAAAAAATATTTTAAATTAAAGTAATTAATGAATCGTTTTAAAAAAACTAATCTTTTTATTTAATTAACAATCAATCAAACAACTAAGTTAACCTTTTTATAATTCTTCTCCAAAAATAAAATTAACAAAAACTAAACTAACTGGTTGCTTAGCAACGACATGCCATCTATATATCATAACACTTATACCCCAAAATCGTCTGGTCCCCCAAAATCGATCAAAAAGTAAAATACCATGAAAGCACCTGGTATTATTTATCTCGTGAAGCGAAGCAGACCATTCGCCCAGGTCGCAAGGTCGAGGTGCAAACTTTTTTTTCCTATGCGATCTGAACGAAGTAGCACATGAGCGAATAGTCCCCTGTCAAAAGTACAAAAACAGGCTCCCGTGTGCTCCTTGATGATGCAAATGTGGAAGTCGTCTCAATCTCTTCGTTTGACCTTGGAAAAAACATAATTTTGATTGTGGAACTTTTGAAAATGGTGCATTTGAATACTGTGGGAAAAAACAAAATGGCCGCCATCGCAAACGCTTGTTCCTATTTACATCAGTAACCTTTGGGATTATGAAAAAAAGTTTGAAACAAAAAAGTAGCTACACAGATTCTGCACAACTTTTTATGTAGGATCAACCGCTTTCTCATAAAGTACTTTTATATTTTTCAAAAATAAAAATGAATATGTCTCAGTATAAGGGTTTTGCAAGCGCACATTTACATGATTGACATTATTTTTAGGGCCTGTTATTAATTTATAAAATCTGTTCACGGTGTTATATTAAGCTATTATTATATTTCTTTGTTTGAAATTATTGTTTCTATTATTATTGTTTGAATAGTTTAGTCTATGATACAAGTTCAGATGTAGAGGTCACGAAGAAAAAGGTAGTTGTTACAGTTGATATGGCTCTTTACAAACCAATAAAACAACTGGAAATGGCTGTCAATGACTATTAGGGAAAATGGCTTTTGAAGCCTGGTGAGCTGTATATTAAAACTGCTTAGCTACAAACTATGGGAGAGCTCGTTGAAGGTTCTTTTATACCTGAAATGTGGGTTCAATGTGGATTATATTCTGCTGCAACAATGAAACACATAACTACTGCCTCTGCGCTAACTATCTTAAGTCTAGAAGAATTTGAGAAAGGATGTCCAGGATATCTACTCTGTTTGAAGCTCGTCTGAAAGAACTGGTAGAAGAACTGACAGCTAGTGAGTGATAAAAAAAGAGCTGGAAAAGGTGTTGACTGTAGTAGTTTCTACTATAGAAGAAAGAAGACTTGTTGAAAAAATAGAACACTTTTCAGCGACAAGAAAGCTTAAACATCCTGTTTTCAAACTAGTGTGCACATGTATGAAGCAATGATGAACTTCGTAAGAGCTGTAAGAAAATCTGATTAGATGCATTTAGCATTCCACCACGAGTTTGTAAAATACTTCTTTACATTTAATAGATTGAACTGTGCTCGGATGATCATCCTATACTTTTCAGAGATAGAAAAACTGGAATCCACAGATCCAGAAATTTGGAAACAATTTGTGGAAAGTGATTCGGTTGTGCCACTTTGTGCTTTAGGTGCTGATGAAGTTCTGAAACACCAAAATCAAAAACTAAAGGTACATGGAGGGCTTGTTGGTATAACACTTAATTAGAATGCTCGAAATCGATTCTTCCTTGCTAATTTTGAACTAACTAGAATTGCATGCAAAACTGAAAAACAGATACGATTTCAAAATACAGAATGAAGTAAACATTATGAAGTGTCTGTTAAACTTCAACAGTACCAGGGTGATAATATACTAAAACTAAAGAAAGCATTTCAAAACTCAACACATTCTTTCCAATGCGAAACTGATAACATCCTAACGCAGCGAGTCTTTCCACAGGAAATAAAAGTGACTTTAGACAGTGTTGCAGAAGTTGGTTAAGATCTGGATAATATTTTCTTAGATCAACGAGATCATACTAACAACATTCCATTCTGGGGTCCTATGAAAAATAATGTCATTAGAACATGTAAAATGGCAGTGTAAAAGATTAAAATTACCATCAAAGACAAAACCATTGCCATAAAGACAGACTTATATCTTATTTCAAGATTGTTTATAGCTTCTAGAAGCAGACCTGATGTAGATTTGGTGCACAACTTGAACAACTACGAGTTTTCTGCACTACCGAAGTCGTTGTTTGTAGTTGACGGGAGTATTCACCATTGTCTAGCTAAGTACAAACTTATGGTCTTGAATCAATGCAATAGATACCTGTCACAGAAAACGAAGACGATCGTGCTTCCACCTCCAGTGATGTTTTAGAAGAAAATGAAGAGCTACAGGGAAAAGCTGTGATAGTAGCTTCTTCATACCTACCACAAACCTAACACATTGAAGACTGTAGTGACATCGGTGTAAGCTTCAGACAATGGATCGGACAAAAATTCAACAATTAAAGTGAAATAAATATAGTTTTCTACTTTTACAGATAACACTCATTGAAGAAAGCGATGCAAGAGATTCGGCAAAAGGGCTCAGATCCAATATGCAGTACAAACTAGAACCATGAACGAAAATTGGAAGCATAAAAATTCACAAATTATTGGCCCATAATAGAAGGAAGGACGAACTTTCAGAGTTACTTTCCGATCAGATTCTACAATTTAGCGTGACCATCAA
Source organism: Philaenus spumarius (assembly GCA_018207615.1). Taxonomy (NCBI): domain Eukaryota; kingdom Metazoa; phylum Arthropoda; class Insecta; order Hemiptera; family Aphrophoridae; genus Philaenus; species Philaenus spumarius. The sequence continues at coordinate 142,804 of JAGFPH010002890.1, read as the reverse complement.
CAAAAGGTTCGTACTCAGTTGGAAGGACAAAGCAGCTTTATCACAAGGCGATGACGCATATGCAGTCTTGCAAGTACGCAGAAGGAGGCCAACACAAAGATCATATTACATGCAGCTTATTTATCACCGAAAGGAATTAAAACTACTCATGTGTTCTCCCCCAATACTGATGTCCTGATTTTAACACTAATGCGATATCCTCAACATTCGAAAGATTTTGCACTTTTCCTCGGTCATGGTATGAAAAGGTTCATTCAGCTATTTTCAAGTTTCAGAGCACTTGGACCTCTGAACGCCTTTGCACTCCCTGGATTACACGCATTTTCAGTAGCTGATGTAACAGGATCGTTTGCTGGCAAAGGTCAAATAAAGTGGTGGAAAGCTATTAATTACGCAAGTCATACGCAGCTAGTAGCTTTGGATAAATTGGGGTCTACACTGTCACTCCCTGAAGATGTTAGGACTAACTTGGAAGCGTTCATTTAAGCTTTATATCCCCAAAACAACATTGACAATATGAGCTGTGCGATGGTTGTTGTTTACACAGAAACAATGCCAAGATGACCTTCCGGCATTGCTAAGGGCTCACCTTCAGTATTTTGAGTGGAATCAGGACCTAATTCAGCATCCCAATAACCCACCATCCTCAGATTTTGGATGGAACGAAGTATGGGAGTGCATACGAGCCTGTTGCTTGTCCCAACCCTTGTGAACCAGAGCTTATCTTGGAACTTTGTAGCTGCTCATGCTCCAAAAGGTGTTGCTCTCCTCCATGTACATGTCAGTTAAATGGACTCCAGTGTAATAAAATGTGCAAGTGCGAAAATAATCCCAATCTTTGTTACGATATGAGAGAGTGCGAGCTAGACGATGATGAAGATTTGATCTTAGTGAGATTTGAATTGAAAGTGACGATGATTGTAATTAAAAATGTAATTGCAGGAGTGACAAGTATTGTTGCCTCCACTCTGTTTATATAAATCTGTAAAAATTGTATTTCTTCCGCAATATTGTCATTAGAGGTTAAAACTATAGTGGTACTTTTTATCTTTAAATTTAATATGGCACAACATAAGAGAAAGTGAATATTTTTTAATTTATTAGTGTTTGTGTATTAATTATTAATAGGATTATCCAGCTCCTATGTAAATAATGTCAAACATGTAAATATGCACTAGCAAAACCCTCATACTAAGACAAAAAAATATAAAAAATACTTTTGATGAGAAAATCCTACATAAAAAGTTGTAATAACCTGTTCTGCGCAAAATATGTGTAGCTACATTTTTTGTATCAAAGGTTTTTTCGTAATCCCAAGTGTTACTGATATAAATAGCAAAACGTGTTTGCGATGGCGGACATTTTGTTTTTTGCCCACAGCATTCAAACCATTTTCAAAAGTGCCAACACCGAAATTATTATATTTCTCTAAGGTCAAACAAAGAGATTGAGACTACTGTACTTCCACACTTGAATCATCAAGGAGCACACAAATGTACACTTGACAGGGGACTAATAGCTGGAGGTTGAGGTTTGAGAAACAAATTCTACTAATATATTTCCTACATTCAGCTCCCTCATAAGTAGACCAGTTTCTCAAATAGTTGGGTGAATCCCTAAAACATATAAACTTAATTTTGGAAATCAGCTCAACTTACTCACATCTGCGGTTCAGCTGCATGATCGAATTATTATTTGCAATTAGCTGAAACAATTGCAGTGATACCAACTTAGTAAAAATATCGTTGTTTAGTAGTGCCAATCACACTAACACAATTTATTGTTACTGAATATAAAATTGATTATAAGTTAAAAGAATTCAAATTGTTTACTTTTTCTTATACTTTTATTTATTTTGTAATACCTCTTATTTCATTAATAAATAGTTCAGTGCAACACATTTATTGTAATACGTCAAAAAATGGGTTTAATGTAACTTAAAACCCACAAGCGGGGAAATTTCTTGCGGGAGTGTTTCCCACTTTGAACTGCAATCAGCAGTTGCCTACAAGTCTATTGTCCCAGTCCCAGTACGTTTTATTAGAAAAGTGGCAGGTGGCATCTTTGTGGATGTTCTTTGCTAAATGAAAGTTTAAACAAAGTTGTATAAATTTTTATGTGTTTAATATTTTGAAAAGGTATTATGACCAGTGTCTGCAAGTTAGAAACATAAAAATGAGTGATACAAATTCTAGACATGGAGAACGGTATGTTATAAATAAATTTCTTAACCTTAAACTTGTCTCTAAGATAGATGTATAGGTTATAAATGTTTTACCTTCAATGTAACTTTTATCATTTGCAGAAATTTGGTAAATTATTAAGAAGAATACTTTTGTGGTAGTAAAATCAAGTTTATGCAAATTATAAATGACCTGAGACTATTTTTACTCATCTTGAAGCATCCTAATCTACATACCTATAAAATAAATTAGGTGGTCATGTAATGTTTTTTTAATTATTTGTACATGATTAATCCTGCATTGATATGCAGTTAAATCAGGAATTTGTCCACATTAATATAAACCTCCCTAATCCAAATGTAGGTTAAATCCATTTCCTTCAATTGTGTATTTAGTTGACAAAGAGTTTATAGACATAATGAATACAGATGGATAGGCCTACAAGATACTTGTATGATGTTGTACTATTCTGTTTAATTTTATTCAATAGGTATATTATAGACTTGACTTTCTTGTTTATGTTATTTGGTAATATAGAAATAGTTTTGTCAGGTTGGGTCATGACATTGGGTTGTTCCAAATAGGCCTAGATGACATACCGGTAATTAAATGTTAATGATGTTAAATATCTGGTAATACTTTATGTCTATTTAATCTTTGTAAAATAAAAATTTGTGTGTAAGGTTATTTTTTGTGTATTTCAGCAGCCTATGTAGGGTGGCTCAAAAGTCACTTGATGTTGCTTTAAACAAATGGGTCTACTGAATTTATTACAGACAATAGGCTAATTACAATTATTTTATTATTTCAAAATGTTTTCCCTATTCAGTAATGAATCTTCCAAGTTTTCCTGGAAGACTGTTAGATACTCTGTGGCATACTAATTTGTTATCACTTGAACAATCATGGAATGCACCGCATATGTAGCCTTTCAATTCGTCAACGATCTGTGGCTGAGTCCTTGATGACATCCTATGAAAAAATCCATTTGCGTGATATCTGGTGAACATGGAGGCATGTCAATATCTGACCTTCGACTTATCACTCTTTTTTCAAAAGTTTCGTTAAAATAATCGTGGACTGCAGTGGCCTAATGGGGTGGAGCACCATCATGTTGGAAATAAATTTCCTTAAAGTTTTCAGCACATGTCATGAGCCTTGGTACCATGTACAGTAGAACTTGTCTGGTCAGGACCGAGACCCTGGCCGGTTACGAGTTTGGCTGGTTGATCCGAGGTTCCCGTAAAAAATAGATGTTTGTTCAAAAATAACATACAATTTACATATTTCATAAATAACCAAGCAAATAAGACGTTATTTCCACTCATTTTATTGTATGTAGGCCTACTGTACGTACATAAGCAAACAAACACCAACAAATTAAACATTTTAACTTTCATAAACTTTGAAAATTTAATTTAAACTTACATATAGGGTAGGCCTACTAATTTATATATATATACAAGAACTTTTGTTCTCACGAAATTCAGTGAAGGTTCCGACAAAGCAACATATGAAGAAAGGTTTGTAAACAAAGGATTCCGCTTTGGTACTGTAATTGATTCTAAGAAAAAAACAGTTGCAGCGGAAGCAAGATTTAATTCTCCTCTTGCTTCCGCGGCAACTGTATTTTTTCTTTGAATCAATTGACAAAGTGGCATCCTTTGTTTATTTTTTACGCCCCTCCTCCCCTGCCACAACACTCCCCCGTTCCCTTGCCGCACACCTAACATTGCGTCACCCCGCTTTATTTTCTGGAAATGTCCGTCAAACAATCAATGTTTGAGACTTCAGCCAGTTAATATATTTGAATCTATTGATCCTTGCGATAGACCGGTTGATTCGAGGCCGGTTAAGAGGGGTTCTACTATAATTTTGAAGCATAATTTCCAAATAATTATCTCCTGTCACTGTTCCTTCAAAAAAGTATGAACCAAGTAGGCTACGCCAAATGATGATATTGCCCCTAAAACACACCTGGTTGATTGAGTTGTTGCTCTAACAAAATATTTTGATTTTCAGTAGCCTATACCATTAAGTACAGTTACAGTATGTTTGTTTACTTGTCTACATAACTTAAAATTGGCCTCATCAGACCACACAATTTTATTAAATAACTTAATAATAATAACTAATAATAACTTAATAATAATTTTATTTAATAAAATAAATAATTTTATTAATAATGTTTGTGTTGGTTAATCATCAATTCACAAAACTGAAAATGTCGATCTGAGTCATTTTCAAGTAGCCCGATGTACTAAACGTGGATGTAAATTTTTAATTTAAGTTTGTGTAACATTCTTTGCACAAACCTTTGTGATAACTCCAGCTCAGAGGCTAATCGTCTGGTTGATTTTTGTGAACTTTGAGTCTCAGCTAAACATACGCTCAATTTATTTTCCTATTTTGCTATTTTCCTATTGGGCGGCCAGATCTTGGTGCATCCGTAACAGATCAATGTTATTCAAATTTATCTCGTATGGCGTACACTGTTTCTCTAGAGGGTGGGTTTGAATTAAAATGTCTACCTCATTCATTATTAACTGCTGTAGCATCACTTTGGTAAAAAGGTTTTAAAGCGAAAATCTGTTCTTCTTTCGTTAACATCGTTACAACTGTTTAACACCAAAACCAATTCGGAAACTGCAGCTTTAAACATGTCCAGCTGACTAGACCAATTGTTGTGTTTCATTAAATTGTTGCCAATTTGACAACGCATAATTTTCAATATTTTGTAATGGTAGACCAACATCACGGGCTAAAATTATTGTAGTACTACTTCTTGCTGTTAGTTTGTTTTTATAGAATATTTTTTACCAACTGTCAAGTGATTTTTGCACCACCCTATATTTCAGATTACAATAACGTTTAAGAAAGCAAAGGTATAATAATAGACATACCAAGTGCGAGTGTCATAAAAACCGAAGTCATGGTGATAAGCCGCAGCAGTAACTTTGGTTGTCCAAACCTTTTCATGGATAACTCAACAATATGCCACTTTTGTGCAAGCTCTGGCCAGGATCTTGCTAGTTGGAGAAATAACCAACAACTCAAACACGCATTGCCATAAAATATGGTTCCAGATGTTGCTTTTTTAAATCCTCCTGAAAATCAGATAATGAAGGATATAATATTTTTATTAATATGCAGATAATCAATATTTTACTTAGCCTACTATTGGTATTAAATATAGTTTCAATTTGTTTTATTATTTACTAAACAAATTTGTGTTATATATTAACTTTTTTTATAATAGGAATACAATTTTTTTTTTTAATAATTTGGAATTGAGATACCGGTAGTCTATTTAATAAAGATGTATTAAATTACTAGCCCAGTATATAGGGGGGTTTCAGCTTACATTAAAATTGCGGTAAAAGATTTTTTTTCTAGGATCGTTTGGTATGGTGTGGGTATGCCAAATCTAATTTAGCGACCTCGAAAGGGGGGGGGGACAACTTTTGGGGGGCAAAAAACCACCAAATTTTCGGACTTTTTCCAGTTATTCGCTTATAACTAAAAAACGGTCCATATTATGTAAAAAATAGATCTGTAGTAAATTAAAGAGGACAAAATTTCGCGTTCATTAAAAAAACAAAGTTCAAAATTGGTCCAGTAGTTCGATTTTTATGGGGATCCAAAAAACAGCAAATTTTTCCAACTTTGCCAAAAACTGTGTTTTACCCATTTTCAATGTGCTGTAACTTTCCAACATCAAATTTTATCACTACCCCCCCCCCTCCCTAAAAGTTGTAGAGCATCAATCCCTGAGTTAAAAAAAACACCAATTTTTCTAAATTGAGCTGATTTTGAAATTTTGTCACCTCATAAAGCAAAATTGGGGAAAACCTTAAATTCACACAATCGGGGTTTCACTATTTTTCAATACCTATGAGTCCGGAAATCAATTCTGAGACTTAGGTATGTCATCTGAATGCATCTGGAAATTATTTTTAAAGAATTTTGTGAAAATTTTAAAATGTAAATAATTATTCATGACTTTTACCTGTAGTGCCGGTTTTTTGTTCACTAAGTATACCAGGTGTCTTAAAAGTGCCATGCCCCCCCTTTAACTTTTGTGTTTGTTAAAACAAACAAATATCCCTTGGGGAACGATACTAACTTAGCCCAAAATATCTTTTGAAGCAATCGGAAATTTTGAGTGTCCCCTAAAAATGGGAGATTTTGGGGGCAACTCAAAATTTTTAAATGGGAAGTATGGTCATGTGATACCTCATTTTAAAGGTCTATTTAAGACTAGGAAAATGACGTAAAGAAAATAAAAATTCAAGAGATTTCTTTTCAAGAGAAATTGTTAGTTATTTGTTTATTTTTATTTCCAACGTTAAAATTGCTTATAACTAAATTACAACACATAAAAACACTTATATCTAGGCTACATACATAAACAAATTACAATTTATAACTTTAAAAAACATTAACCTTTGCATACAAAAACATAAAGCCAACTACACAAATACATACAAGCTTCATCACGCATAACCGCAAATAAAAAAGGAGTCAACAAAAGGTAGCTCTAAGGCTAGGCCTGTGTAGATTATTGCCAAAAAAAAAAACAAAAATTATGAACAAATATTTAAAATTTTGGTCGTTTTTATGGTCCCGGTTCAGGTTCTTCTTCATCAGGCTGGTTGGCGTTATTTGATGACTCAGATAGGACATCGTCAGTTTCTTCCTCCTCAACTTCCTCGCTGCAATGAAAGTTCCTCATCAGGCTCTTCCTTATCTTCCCCCTCAGCGTCGAGTTCGATGTATGGAGCGTTTGTGCAAAAACTTCCCACACACTTCTTGCATACAGTGGGGCACTTGAGGCCTGACTTTCGGCAAGTGCATGCACTGGTACATCCCTTTTTGCACCCGAAGAACACCAGTTTCTGAAGCTCTTGGGGAGCAGGTTCTTTCATTATAAGAATGGGGGTGAGTCCGAGGCTGTCCCGTCTCCAACCCCATTCAAGAGGGTTTAGCGTGTTTCCTATCCACCACTGAACCTGGAGGAATGTTCTGTAGCTGTGCAGGTCCGCAGCGTCGAGTGTTGGAGGAAGTCAGGGTAAGATGAATTTCGCCTTCGTTGACATCTTCATAAACAGATAACAGATGATACCTCAGCTCATTGATGCTGCGGATGGTAGTTCTTCCGGTGTCATACATTGCCATCAGGACTTCTCCCCAGCTCTGCTGATGTCTGCTGGAGTTGCAGATGCCTTGTAGAACACCACAGCAGCTCCCCTCAATGCTGGGGTTCTGTCGATTAGTTTACACAGTTTGTTTTTCCCATGCCCGAATGGCGTGGAGGTTGTGTCGCACCCAGAGAAGGCATGTACGAGCAGGAGGTGTTTCTTCTCGAACTGGTACGATGAGGTGGAGTAGTACGAGTCAGCTTCCCCTTCTTCCCTGGCTTAAGGAGGTAGATGTTGTTGTAGGTGGCATTACTGGGAGCCCCACACAGGATGACTAGGGCTCCTAGTCAATATCCTCACTGACCACAAGCACAGTGTCGATGCTGGTTGATTGAGAACAAGTTGTTGTCACAATCAGTACATCAGTGTCCTCTGCTGCCTCCAATACTCGAATAGAAGATTCTTCCAGATGTTTTCTCAACATTTGAATGAGGCGGCTCTTATTCGTTTCATTTCCCAAGAACTTCTCTTGGGAAACAGCCGGGAGTGTACTCTCATCAAACATTATATCGGCTGAAGTCTTCACTTTCGAACGCCGAGCCCTTTCTGAGCTTTTAGTGCCTTGCTGATTCGCCCCACTTGGGTACCCATCGAACACAACAATCACTTTTGATCCGTAGTCCCTGTTGATGAAGCTGACGTACTTTTTGCAGATGACACCAAAAGATTCGTGCTTGTCCCACACAACTTTGTGAAGGAGAAATCCTCCATCCACAACAACCATTTTATCTTGCAAACCTGTGGGAACAGCTGCTGGCTTGAAAGTCTTGTACAATAGAGAAAAAAAACTCTACAGAGATATTAGCAACTTTATGTTGATTTATTTCAACACGATTTTGGCCGCCATTTTGTTTTGGGTGGTCCGATTTTTATTTTCTTTATGTCATTTTCCTAGTCTTAAATAGGCCTTTAAAATGAGGTATCACATGACCATACTTCCCATTTAAAAATTTTGAGTTGCCCCCAAAATCCCCCATTTTTAGGGTAGGCCTACACTCAAAATGTCCGATTGCTTCAAAAGATACTTTGGGCTAGGTTAGTATCGTTCCCCAAGGGATATTTGTTTGTTTTAACAAACACAAAAGTTAAAGGAGGGGCATGGGACTTTTAAGACACCTGGTATATTTAGTGAACAAGAAACCAGCACTACAGGTAAATGTCATCTATACATAATTAATTTGCTAGGGGTTATTTTGTGAGTAGAACTCCTCCTAGAGTTTTTAACCGATTTTGATGTTTTTGGTGTCATTTTACAGAGCTCACTCTGAAGTTGTGCTTCCCTTAAAATGAGCTCAATGTATGTTAAGGGCTTCGCCCTAGTGGCCCTCAAAGTTGCCATGTTAATCTTATGGAAGGTCAATCTTAAGGAAGAAGAAGAAAGATTTCTTTTGATTTTATCAGGGGCACAAAAAACAGCTGTTCGTATGAAAAGCTTAAAACAGCTGATTTTGATCAACAACTGATTTGGATCCAAAACTGAATATAATTTTAGGTTAGGTAAATCAAGCAATAGCGAAGCATTGCCCGGTCCACTAGTGAATAATTATTTACATTTTAAAATTTTCACAAAATTCTTTAAAAATAATTTCCAGATGCATTTAGATGACATACCTAACCTCAGAATTGATTTCCGGACTCATAGACATCGAAAAAGAGCGAAACCCCGTTTGTGTGAATTTAAGGTTTTCCCCAATTTTGCTTTATGAGTTGATAAAATTAAAAAATCAGCTCAATTTAGAAAAATCGGTGTTTTTTGAACTCAGGGATTGATGCTCTACAACTTTTAGGGAAGGGGGTAGTGATAAAATTTGATGTTGGAAAGTTACAGCACATTGAAAATGGGTAAAACACAGTTTTTGGTAAAGTTGGAAAAATTTGCTGTTTTTTGGATCCCCATAAAAATCGAACTACTGAACCAATTTTGAACTTTGTTTTTTTAATCAACGCGAAATTTTGTCCTCTTTAATTTACTACAGATCTATTTTTTACATAATATGGACCGTTTTTTAGTTATAAGCGAAAAACTGGAAAAAGTCCAAAAATTTTGAGGTTTTTTGCCCCCTAAAGTTGTCCCCCTTCCCTTCGAGGTCGCAAAATTAGATTTGGCATACCCACACCATACCAAACGATCCTAGAAAAAAAATCTTTTACCGCAATTAATGTAAGCTGAACCCCTTTTTTTATCCTCTATATATATACTGGGCTATACATAATATTATTAGCTATATTTGTTTTTAATTATAAAATGGCCTACAAGATATAAAGATAGGAGCAATTTTTATTTTTGTATTAGTTGAATAAGTATAAAACACCTCTACAGTAGCATTAACCAACATGCTTTCTTAAATTTATTGAAGCACTTTTAATAACTTAAATGTCTATATTTGACCTATTTAGTGATTTTCTTAGTACAAAACTATTGGTTTTGCTTATTTGAATCATAATTTTTGTTCATTTACCAATAAAAATGCTCTTTACTCATAAACCAACAACTATACGACTATAACCTGTTTTAAAGCTCATATTTTATGGAGTATATTGTCGCTTTTTTCAATGTTCTATCTTGATCGGTTCTCAAGTTATAAGCGTTTTAATAAACGGCGCCCCCTCCCCCCGGCGATGTCGACCACGCTGGGGGGCACAACATGGCTTTTCATGATCATTATAGTGCCTATAACAATAATCAGAAATAAAATTGCGTCATGCTTTCCATGCATACTCAACTCCCTTCAGATCCCGGTCTATTAGTACACAAACAATAGTCACTCTGTACTGTAGTCCGTTGTAGTAACGGTAACAGGCCATGATTTACTTCATAACGAACGGGTCACGGCTTGAGCTGAAAGATTCAAATCTTGGTTGTATATGATCTGGGTCACGAATTTAAACGTGTTATAAATAAATATTTTGTTAACTTATAACAAAAGAGAACATAAACATAAATAGGGAAACTGAGAACAATAAAAAAGAGTATAATTTACATAAAGAATACCCATGACTGATACTAGAAACTGCAAGACCCGAGATTGATTGGAAACCTTCCGGTCATGATTCGTTCATTGTTCATGGGGTTTGTAGTCTTTCATTTCAGTCGTTTGTATTTCGGTTCAGAATCGATCGTTTGGCTCTATTCACAGAATGAAACGAATCTTGGAAAGGTACAATCATGAAATCTTTGTTTCTATTTCAATTTTGTTACCCTTGTACAATAATGGATTGCAATTCAGGAAGGTTAATTTGTACCATTACAACTTTTTATTTAAACTTTGTAATACATTATTAAAAATCATTATTATTTAAAATCATATATATTATATATATACTAGCTGACCCGTACGGCGTTGCCCGTGGTAGTTGGTATTTTCAGTCTTTTTAACGTAATTGTATTCTTTTTAAGTGTTCAGTCAGTGAGTGGTATTTGGCTTTTATATATCTTAAATAATTAGCCCAATAATTGGTGTTTTAGTTCATTGTAGGCCTAACCTAAAATTATATTCAGTTTTTGATCCAAATCAGTTGTTGATCAAAATCAGCTGTTTTAAGCTTTTCATACGAACAGCTGTTTTTTGTGCCCCTGATAAAATCAAAAGAAATCTTTCTTCTTCTTCCTTAAGATTGACCTTCCATAAGATTAACATTGAAACTTTGAGGGCCACTGGGGCGTAGCCCTAATGTCCTAGGACTTCGGTAAATGGCCTAAAACCTTCCCAGGGTTAACCTGTGTTAGCCTACTATGCAAAATTTCAAAGTAATCGGATGGACGGTTTGGTAACGCATAAAGGACAAACAGACAAACGTACAAACAGACGGACATACATTGAATTTTATATATATAGATATGTATATATGTGTTCGCACTATAGCGGCCGCATTTTAAGTCTGATTTGGTCCAAATTTGGTACACATGTTGGTTGCCTACGTCGCTCGGACGAGTTCGTTAGCCAAAAAATTCAACCGAAAGCACGTTTTTTGATCGGAAGTAACTATGTTTTGACATTTTTCCTGCGAGAATGAATTTGTTTTTGAGTTTTTTTCTACAAATATAAATGTAGGATGTTATTCTGCACATTTTGCTTTTTTACGCAACCTTATAGCTCGCTTGGTTCCCCCTAAATCAATCAAAACGTAAAATACCATAAAAGTACCCGGTTCAAAGCCATGTGGTGGATTCTACCGCGAGGTTGGCAATGTTTTGTGTGTTGAATATACTCCCAATACGGGGGTTGGCGTGCGAAGCACGCAATGCTTTGTGTATTGAAGATACTCCCAATATTATGCGGAATGGCGTGCGAACCACTTGCAGCTATTCAGCACCGTCATGAATAGGCCTATTTTCCAAATTGTTGGTTGAAACCCTGAAACATAGGCCTATAAACTTAATTTTGGAAATTTGCTCAACTCACGTCAGCGGTTCAGCTGCGTGGTCGAATTATTTTAATAGGTTTAAATAATTTAGAGAAACCAACACAGAACACAATGATTTTACTCTCGTTCTCTTTTTCAAATACAAATTATTCAAACACAAACCATATTTCATAATTTTGGGCTCATATTTAAAGAAATATTGAAAAAATGTTTGTTTTAAGCAGTACTTAAACATGGAATAGGGAGAGGCACGTATAGTGCACTTTTTTATACTTGTATAAATAAAGTGAATTGAACGAAATCGGGTAATTAATTGAAATGATCCGAATCTTTTAAATTACCCGTTTCGTCCATCTCTATGCTTCTGCATAAAACCTATTGTTAGTTAAGTCAGCTGTTTTAATGACAGAACACAGATGATTTAAATTTCGGTAGTGGTAACACTGACTCTCAACAAACAGATTTTTGTTTTCAAAATAATCCAAGTTATCGAAATTAAGTTAGTTATTAAAATTAATAAATTGTATGTTTTTGGTAATTTTGACGCTGTATTTAAAAAATAATAATCATGTATGCTTTTCAGTAATCTATGATTTATAAGTATAGGCATAACTATTTAGAAAATTAATTATTGTTTGACTTGTGAGGAATAAGTTTGGCCTAGATGTATTTCCATAGTTTTGGTTTTGAGAACCGTAAATTTTTGCAGTAAGGCTTCATGCATGGTATACATTTGGTTTGTTTGAAAACATTGCGGTGAGGTACAATGTCTTTAACAGGTGTAAAACGAAAATTAAAATATGATCATTATCATAGCATTAAATGCTCCAGTTCTGTAAACAAAAAATGTTTGGACTCCTTATCCACTTGCCATTATTTTATGTAAGTAATAATAATATTTAACTTTATTAGTAAAAGCCTAGATCATAATATACATATAACATTACATATATCTGCAAGTTTTAGGTCAGTAAATCATATTAAATATAAGTCTACGCAAATTTTGGGCAGGAATTTACATTATGACCCTTTGCTAATTAAAAAAAACCTGAAGTTCTAACTTAAAGTCTTTAATCACAGTATGTTTACTTGCATTCAACATTTAATAGTAGAACGTAAAAAAATGTCTTCGTCTGCAAACATATCAGCTAAATAAAATAAATTTACGCCAAATTTTGTATGTCTATAACATACAAGCTTTAGGCTATGTGTTTTGCTTTAATGTAGTATATTATAATTGTTTAAACAATATTGTTACAGTGTAGGCAGTAGTAGAAATATTTGTATTTTAATTAATAATTTATTTACCTATATTTTCTGTTAGAAAGGTAATAAATACAGACTGTAATAAGGCAAAGAATTATAATCTTGGATTTTTTACTTAGGCCTAAGTAAAATATATTTTTAAAGATGCCTAAATACAAATAGGCCTATATAGGCTAATTTATATAAAATCATCTCTGAAAACTTTTTAAGATAACTTCTTTGGATAAAATTTACAACATACCTCCTCAGCACCATTTTGCGTCAGAGATGCTAACCATAAGCAAGAAATTGCTCTG
>JAGFPH010002890.1:40941-129393 GCA_018207615.1 Philaenus spumarius | reverse complement strand
AATTTAAACGTGTTATAAATAAATATTTTGTTAACTTATAACAAAAGAGAACATAAACATAAATAGGGAAACTGAGAACAATAAAAAAGAGTATAATTTACATAAAGAATACCCATGACTGATACTAGAAACTGCAAGACCCGAGATTGATTGGAAACCTTCCGGTCATGATTCGTTCATTGTTCATGGGGTTTGTAGTCTTTCATTTCAGTCGTTTGTATTTCGGTTCAGAATCGATCGTTTGGCTCTATTCACAGAATGAAACGAATCTTGGAAAGGTACAATCATGAAATCTTTGTTTCTATTTCAATTTTGTTACCCTTGTACAATAATGGATTGCAATTCAGGAAGGTTAATTTGTACCATTACAACTTTTTATTTAAACTTTGTAATACATTATTAAAAATCATTATTATTTAAAATCATATATATTATATATATACTAGCTGACCCGTACGGCGTTGCCCGTGGTAGTTGGTATTTTCAGTCTTTTTAACGTAATTGTATTCTTTTTAAGTGTTCAGTCAGTGAGTGGTATTTGGCTTTTATATATCTTAAATAATTAGCCCAATAATTGGTGTTTTAGTTCATTGTAGGCCTAACCTAAAATTATATTCAGTTTTTGATCCAAATCAGTTGTTGATCAAAATCAGCTGTTTTAAGCTTTTCATACGAACAGCTGTTTTTTGTGCCCCTGATAAAATCAAAAGAAATCTTTCTTCTTCTTCCTTAAGATTGACCTTCCATAAGATTAACATTGAAACTTTGAGGACCACTGGGGCGTAGCCCTAATGTCCTAGGACTTCGGTAAATGGCCTAAAACCTTCCCAGGGTTAACCTGTGTTAGCCTACTATGCAAAATTTCAAAGCAATCGGATGGACGGTTTGGTAACGCATAAAGGACAAACAGACAAACGTACAAACAGACGGACATACATTGAATTTTATATATATAGATATGTATATATGTGTTCGCACTATAGCGGCCGCATTTTAAGTCTGATTTGGTCCAAATTTGGTACACATGTTGGTTGTCTACATCGCTCGGACGAGTTCGTTAGCCAAAAAATTCAACCGAAAGCACGTTTTTTTGATCGGAAGTAACTATGTTTTGACATTTTTCCTGCGAGAATGAATTTGTTTTTGAGTTTTTTTCTACAAATATAAATGTAGGATGTTATTCTGCACATTTTGCTTTTTTACGCAACCTTATAGCTCGCTTGGTTCCCCCTAAATCAATCAAAATGTAAAATACCATAAAAGTACCCGGTTCAAAGCCATGTGGTGGATTCTACCGCGAGGTTGGCAATGTTTTGTGTGTTGAATATACTCCCAATACGGGGGTTGGCGTGCGAAGCACGCAATGCTTTGTGTATTGAAGATACTCCCAATATTATGCGGAATGGCGTGCGAACCACTTGCAGCTATTCAGCACCGTCATGAATAGGCCTATTTTCCAAATTGTTGGTTGAAACCCTGAAACATAGGCCTATAAACTTAATTTTGGAAATTTGCTCAACTCACGTCAGCGGTTCAGCTGCGTGGTCGAATTATTTTAATAGGTTTAAATAATTTAGAGAAACCAACACAGAACACAATGATTTTACTCTCGTTCTCTTTTTCAAATACAAATTATTCAAACACAAACCATATTTCATAATTTTGGGCTCATATTTAAAGAAATATTGAAATTTTTTTTTTTTTTAAGCAGTACTTAAACATGGAATAGGGAGAGGCACGTATAGTGCACTTTTTTATACTTGTATAAATAAAGTGAATTGAACGAAATCGGGTAATTAATTGAAATGATCCGAATCTTTTAAATTACCCGTTTCGTCCATCTCTATGCTTCTGCATAAAACCTATTGTTAGTTAAGTCAGCTGTTTTAATGACAGAACACAGATGATTTAAATTTCGGTAGTGGTACCGGTAACACTGACTCTCAACAAACAGATTTTTGTTTTCAAAATAATCCAAGTTATCGAAATTAAGTTAGTTATTAAAATTAATAAATTGTATGTTTTTGGTAATTTTGACGCTGTATTTAAAAAATAATAATCATGTATGCTTTTCAGTAATCTATGATTTATAAGTATAGGCATAACTATTTAGAAAATTAATTATTGTTTGACTTGTGAGGAATAAGTTTGGCCTAGATGTATTTCCATAGTTTTGGTTTTGAGAACCGTAAATTTTTGCAGTAAGGCTTCATGCATGGTATACATTTGGTTTGTTTGAAAACATTGCGGTGAGGTACAATGTCTTTAACAGGTGTAAAACGAAAATTAAAATATGATCATTATCATAGCATTAAATGCTCCAGTTCTGTAAACAAAAAATGTTTGGACTCCTTATCCACTTGCCATTATTTTATGTAAGTAATAATAATATTTAACTTTATTAGTAAAAGCCTAGATCATAATATACATATAACATTACATATATCTGCAAGTTTTAGGTCAGTAAATCATATTAAATATAAGTCTACGCAAATTTTGGGCAGGAATTTACATTATGACCCTTTGCTAATTAAAAAAAACCTGAAGTTCTAACTTAAAGTCTTTAATCACAGTATGTTTACTTGCATTCAACATTTAATAGTAGAACGTAAAAAAATGTCTTCGTCTGCAAACATATCAGCTAAATAAAATAAATTTACGCCAAATTTTGTATGTCTATAACATACAAGCTTTAGGCTATGTGTTTTGCTTTAATGTAGTATATTATAATTGTTTAAACAATATTGTTACAGTGTAGGCAGTAGTAGAAATATTTGTATTTTAATTAATAATTTATTTACCTATATTTTCTGTTAGAAAGGTAATAAATACAGACTGTAATAAGGCAAAGAATTATAATCTTGGATTTTTTACTTAGGCCTAAGTAAAATATATTTTTTAAAGGTGCCTAAATACAAACAGGCCTATATAGGCTAATTTATATAAAATCATCTCTGAAAACTTTTTAAGATAACTTCTTTGGATAAAATTTACAACATACCTCCTCAGCACCATTTTGCGTCAGAGATGCTAACCATAAGCAAGAAATTGCTCTGGAATGTAATCATAATTAGCAATTATAATATCTAACGTATTAAAATCAATGTAAGGTACGAATTTACTATATGACCCTACGCCAACAGAAATGCAAAAATAAAAATAGCCTGAAGTTCTAACTTGTAGTCTTTAGTCACAGTATGTTTACCTAGGAATTTAACAGTAAAATGTAAAACAAGGTCATTGTCTGTAAAAATATCAGCCGAGGGTCGTATAGTAAATTTACGCCCAATGTAAACAGCAAATATAATTACAAAAATTTAATGGAAGAAATAGTTTTAAAAAATAAAACTTGAAAAGTAAATTTACTTCATGACATGTTAAGTTATATATATATATATATATATGAATTGATAGTTTACAAAGTTTTAAACAATATGGTAAAATGACATGTTTGCCCTACTCCTCTATATGCATGTGTTTACTGTTAGAACAAATAAAAGTCACTTTTGTTGTAAATTTACCACAAAAACAAACTTTATGAATTAAGTTATAGCATATAGCCACCTATCTATGTTACTTTACGGCAAAATACTAAATTTAAAATTTTCGGTAAATTCTAAACTATAAATCCTAGGGCTACTGATAAAAGAATTATTATAAGCCTAGTAGGCCTAGTGCAGTCATTGAAGCGAAAAATAGGGTCTTACCTCCGAATTTTTTTACTGTGAACCGATTTGCATGAAATTTTGGAATTTGGCTCATCTTACCCTTAACTTCAAAAGTGAAAATGATCTGAGCTCCGCCTATTATTTTTAAGGGGTGTAAACAACCCCTTAATGGAAAAATTGACATTGAGCCATTTTATCGCTAGAAAACGTGTTTAATATTAAGGGGTAAAATTATAAAGTGTTTTCTGACACAATTACCTCATATTAAAATCATTTTCAACCCCTTGAAAACCTTACAACCCTTGCAAACAACCCCTAAATTGAAAAAATCACAAAAAATTACTTTGGTATGACATAAAAAGATTTAAGTATAGAGTAAATAATATGTTATGTTCTCTATCTTAATTATCAAATTTTTAACCCCCTTTCGACCCTTAAAAACAACCCCTTGATAAAAAATTGTTTTAAAATATTTCTTTTTGATGAAATGAAAAGGATTTAAATGTTATTCCACATTCTCGAAAATGATTATCATAATCTCAAGCTTTTCAACCCTTAAAACTACCCCTAAATTAAAACAGTAAATATATATGATTACACATTTAAAAATAATTTAATTATAGAGTAAGAAATCACCATTTATTGAATAAAATGTAAACTTACAAGTTGTCTAAAACTGTACCAGATTGAATTAGTAATACATTTTAAAAAAATACTGCAACAAGAGCATGACAATGCATAAAAAACCCATAGTCATAATTTTCATTTAATTTTATAATTTTTTTTTTATATATGTGCCATAATATGTATGTATATAGGCCCTACATAAGACAATAGTTTTGGGTCTCTATTACTGTGTACTTTCACTTTGCTCCAAATATTCACACTCCGAAATTTTCAGTTTACTAAGTAGAACAAAATACAACTAGTTTTTGGACCATAACTCCTTCAATTTTGATGCTATCACAACTTATAAAAAAACATTTTAAAGGTAATTAAAAGAGCTACAACTTTTTTCATTACAATATATAGTGAAAAATCTTTTATTTTAAAACGGTGAAGGGTCAAAGGGCTCAAGAGAGACTGTGATTGCGCTGCCGCGCGCTCTTTAAACTCATATCTCCGTCAATTTTTGTGTGACAGAAAAAAAAAAAAAATTTAACTACCCGCTACGAAAATTGAAAATTTTCTAAAATCGGGAAGTTATTGGTTTCACCCCGTTTTTCGAAAATCGAGTATTCATCAGATCTCGACGTTTTGAGGTCCTAGGAATCTTCCCTGACCACTCCCGAGAGGGTGTCACCCTGTCTGTATACGTATGTGTGTGTATGTAAGTATGTGACCCGCTTATAACTTTTGAACGGCTTAACCGATTGGATCCTACCAAACGGCGTTCTAAAGAGTTACATCAAACTTAGATTTCCTGAAAATTTCAACTAATTCGGACCGGTAGGTTCTGAGAAATTTTGAAAAAACTAAGAAATAAAACTTTTTCAAATCAGGTTTTTTAGAATAACTTTTAAACGGCTTTACCGATCAATTCCAAAATCCAATCAGCTTTTAACATTGAAAAGCGACGTCGATCGCTACCAGTCTGGTCAAAATCGGTTAATTCGTTCGTGAGATATCGTGAACGAAAGAAAATAAAAAAAAGTGTTTTTTCTCAATTTCTCCGAAATTTTTCATCAGAAAAATTTTTGTTGTCGATTCTTTCAATGGACTCGAAAAACTGCATCGATTGCCGCAAATCGCATAAAAATCGGTTGATTCATTCGCAAGATATATCGTGAACAAAAAAAAATCAAAAAAAGTGTTTTTCCTCAATTTCTCCGAAACTTTTCATCTGAAAAATTTTTGTTGTTGATTCTTTCAATGGACTTAAAAAACTGCATCGATTGCCGCAAATCGCATAAAAATCGGTTGATTCATTCAAAAGTTATGGCAGTTCAAAATTTCCAAAAATATTGTTTGTTGTAATTAAACTTAGCGGGAAGTTACATGGATGGCCTTTAGGGTCAACCGTTTTCCAAATTTTTTTGTCAGAAAAAACCTACATTTTTTATCATTATACTTTTGTACGTATTTTTCATCATTTTTGAGATATTATGAAAAGGTGGTTTTTAAAAAAATTCAAAACATTTTTTTTCTTAAAATCGTGATTTTTTGAAAAATATGTGTCCTAAAGCAGCCAAACTGCTAGAATCCATCAAACTCTTTATATTAAAGTTAATTCTAGACGGAATACGATTAATTTTAATTTTGATGGAAATGGCACTTATGAAACCCATTGAGATTTAAAAGAAAAAACATTAGATGTTCCTCTTATTTGCAATACAGCTCACTCATTTTACGTGCAAAAGACTTTTAACAGTGCTCATTTTGAAGCTTATTTCAAGCACTACAAAACCCTATTTCATTAGAATGCATAAAATGTATCTGCTCGCCGCTAGATGGCATTGAACACATCGATTAAATTTCTGACAAAATAAAAAACGGCTTTGATCTTTAATATCTCGCTTAATATTGCACTTAGAACACTTTATAAAAAACCGATTTGTTCAGTTTTTTACCTGCTACAATTTTGTTCATCATACAATTTTCGTTAAAATGCATATTTTTGGAGATATTTGCAAAAAACCGATGAAAAACGTGAAAAAATTTCGAATTTTCAATTGCCAATAACTTGGAAAGTATTAGGTTTTTTGAAAAACTTTATAGAAGATTTTTTGCTTAAAATTAGGCCTTCTATCGATATCTGAGGTTATTTTGAAAAAAACAATTTACACCACCGAGAAGGGGTGGCAACCACCCCCAGGGTGGGTGCGGAGTTCAGATAATTTTCGCTTTTGAAGTTAAGGGTAAGATGAGCCTAATTCCAAAATTTCATGCAAATCGGTTCACAGTAAAAAAATTCGGAGCAAAACGCTTCAATCACTGCACTATAGTAACACCTGATATGTGATTACAATCCAACTTGTGTTAAAAAATAATGCAATTATTGTATTACTACTATCCTTTATAGCCTAGTTAAAACTATTCACATATTGTGTGTATACAATTTTATTAATAATATCATATCCAACTAATTGGTTTACAAATTAATTAGATATTGCCTACACTTTTGTGACTAGAAAGTTGGCGCCCTCGGATCGAGCTTGCGGCTTTAACCGCGTCAGTCATAGGTCTTGATTCATTCGACCTATGGCTGAGCGCGGTTATAGCCGCATAATAAAATCTATTCATTTCATGCCCATTTTTTGTGAATCACTTTAAATAAGTTATAAAACCTGAATGTGTTTACTTATCAAGTTTAGTAAAAAATTAGCAAAAGCCTGAACAAAAACTGTCAATTTAACATTAGTATATACAAACAATAAAATAAAAGCCTTGATGGCTTTAATATTGTATGTCGACATGATTATGTACAAAGCTTTACAAACTAAAAATTTAGTGTGTCTCGTACGGGAAGGGAGTTTATGTTCAGGCAGTTGTTTTTTTAATAATGTCAATAGTTATATACGGTACCTACAGCTTTATGAACTGGAAACTTAACGTGAGCGGTACCAGGAGATAAGTTTTCTTTACCGTACTCATTTTTCTATATTCCTTTTGTAAGGCAATTATATAATATAGGTTTCATTATTCAAAGTAAAATCTAGCTATTAAATAGCATAATAACATTTTGTTATTGAATATTTTGAAATTCATTTTATGTTTTAAATAATGTAATATAATTTTTTTTCTTTTAGGGATTGTGAAAATAATCAAGATTTAGCAACGTACAGCAGGACTAAAACGTACAGCCCAACCACTTCAAATGACAAAATGCCTGATTTTACTACAAATCAAAGAACAGATATACAACTTGATAGTGTGCTCACCAATCTATCACCAATAGAATTAGGTATGGACGAAACTTCAGGAAGTGAATCTATAGTTGTGATCAAAAGTGAATCAATGGATAAAGGTAATATAGAAAATGTTCAACAAAATAGAACTACCAGTACTAGTGACAGTTTAAATGTGGTAGAAGATAGTTGTGTTAGACTTCGTAATTTATCATTGGAAAACAAGGCGAAGAAAATTGCAAATATTCATCATGATACTACAAATAGTGATGTTCAGAAAGAAGTCTTTAAAGAAAATGTAACATCGGTAACATGTTCTAGTAAACCAGCAGCTGTTGGCGGTGTGAAAAAGAAAAAGGGGAGGAAGAGACAATTTCAACGGAGAAACATTCGCAAAGGTATAACAGAGTTTTTATTATTTAAAATTTTACTATATATATAATAGAATAGGTAAGTCAAAAAAATTGGAAGGGTATTCATATTATATAGGGAATTAATCATTTCTTAGAGCAGACCAAATTAGCCTGCTCTTTTAAGCATTTTAATCTTTACTATGTCTGCCAATTCTTTAAGCTTGCCAATAAACTATTTTTTTAGTCTTTCTTGTGCCTGTACTTTTTACATCTAGTATAAATTCAAAAATTTATCCTATCACAAATGTCACTGTTTTGTAATTCTCAGTGTTATAGCAATTAGTGCTGCTTCGGTAAAACTTAAACACCTTTAAATATTAAAAGTTTACAAGAAAACAATTACACAAATTTTCACAATCAACTTTTAGACCCTTTAATAAAAAAATACTAGAGCTGTAAATAATAAGTAAATTTAAGTAATGGAACTCGTAAGACACATGTTGTCAAGACTTTCATATACGGTAGTATTCAAATTGCTTTGTATTCAAAGCTTGCATAGTACCCATTTGAAGTCAATCGATCTAACAATTCTATAAAAACTCATTTAAGTTATTGTATACTTTCTCATTTAAAACAATGATTTTCCTCTAGGCATTCAGAGCACTTGTAGAAAAGAATATTGCTTTGAAAATATTACTTTACATTGTAATTTTGTTTATATTTGGTTGAAAAGTATTGACGGTGAACTGACCAATGCAATGCTTGCTTCAAAGTGTTTTATCATTTAGAAGAAACAAATGTATATAACTGACAGGTTAGGTTGATTTTTTTATCTCTTGAATGCCAGTAAGATTAATGAAGACCTAGGAAGAACAATAACACTTTGGAAATATCCAACATAAATAGGAGAATTCTAACCGTCAAATCTTATAAATTCATAGTTTTGTCTATAATTTATAAAATCATTGCAAGGAAAATATATGTTTAGTTAGGCTACATGTTTCAAAAATTATTACAAGGTAATCTAACCTGTCATAGTTTATAAAGAAAATGTATATTTGTATTCACCAAACCTCTAATTTTTAAAAGAAATATTAATAGTTTAGATTATATTCTTGTTTGAATTTCATATACTACCTATTTGAATAATTACTTGAATGCGGTTTTCAATACACAAATTAGATCCTAATCATGAAGGCGTTGGCAAGGTAGGCCTGTGGGGATTGGTAATTAATTTTGAAAGGGATTTATATGTGTTTTGGTGTTAATTGTGATACGTTCTTATTGTATATATTCAGAATGTTTCATCGGTGTAAAGTATTCGCCACGAACTCCACAATTACTTTGATCTTTTTTATTTGATTAACAAATTGAAATTTGTTCCTAAGCCTACTAATTTGTTTTTTAGGAACAACATTATATAATTTCGTTACTATATCAATAGGCTACACAGTTCAGAGTAGTCACTAACTATTATTTATATTATATTTTGACAAATGTTTGTTTTGTGATTGTGCATGCTATGGTGGTAGGCCTATTAATTATTTGTGGTTGATGTTTTCCTAATTAATCATGAAAATTATGTTTTTATGCTTAAATGCATTGTTTAACTGCATGTCTTTTTAAATATGTAATAATTTTTCTTATTATCTTTATTTTATACCAGGTAGAATAATGAAGACTGGTGTGAATGATGTATAAGAAGTTATATTTAGTAAAAGCAGTATAGCATATGGGGTAGGCCTTACAAGTTGGTATTGCAGTGCTTATAATTTGGTTATGTCTGTCCGACCATGCTTCGTAGTTCCTTTATTTTTAATATAACTTTTTTGATGAAACGTTAAATTATGCATTTTTAGAACCTTGTTCTGCACAAAAAGTCATATATTGCTAACGTCCCTGGTTCGTCACTCCACCCATAAAAGAAAAACAATTCAAATTCAGAAGTAAAGCGAATTGACACACACTTTTTTAGGATAGGCCTAACTTTTCGATAGATGGAAAAGAAAATTGTTTTGCCTATCCCATCGAGTTAGGTAGCCTACCGTATAACTTTGTAGATAATTAATTGTGGTAACCTAAGAAGATTATTTTATTAACATATTACTTTAGGTTTTCTGCCAAACAATCTTGTGTTTTTGTAGTCATTTATTGCTTAAGGTAGCCATTTCAACTTTTTATTTCCATGTACACAGATGATTATAACCAATTTTGCAAGTTTTATAGTCAAATTTGCAAATAATACAGCAATTTAAAGGAAAGGTCTTACAATGAATGCCATAAAAAACTTGGAAATTTGCGAAAAAATAATAATAATAAAAAAAACACAGGTCCCCACAATTATTTGTTAATTACCAAATTACAGTTTCAATAAATTTTTATATTTACAATTTAACATTTTTTATTTAGATGCTACTTTAGTAAGTGGGCTATTAACTTCCACAAAATCATAAAAAAAAGAACCAACCCATCTAATAACTTCAAAACCAATATATTATTTTAAACTATTAAAAATAATTTATGATGGTCATGTTAATATGAAATACAGACCTACCAAACGAAAACATTGCTGTTTTCAACTCTTAACGTTAAAACATTTTTACTTTCCCCCCCCCCCCCCCCCTTATACCTAGTATATGGAGAAAGTAGGCCTATTGTCTTCGTCCAAATTTGAATTTTTAGTGGAAGTATCTGTGTTGGTGCTCCCTGAACCCCAAAAAATTGTTTAGTGGTTTTTTGGTGATGTCTGTCAGTGTGTCTGTTACGTTGTGTACAGAGCTGGAGTTTGGCTTATTTGTAGCCCTTAACGTACCCTACCATATGCAAAAAATCGCATCTTTCTAAAAATCTTGTTTAGGTAATAATAATAAATAACTGATTTTTTGCCAAAAAGGGGTTTGGTTGTTTTTCAAAACCTTTTTTCGTGCATCTTTAGGCCTACAGGCCTAATTGACATGTTCGGTGCAAATTTGTTTGAAATTGATCGAATACCGTTTTAATAATAATATAATATGGATGTGTGTTACATGCATCTAATATTTTCCATGGTATGTCCTATTTTTGCAATTCTAAATAACCACCTCCTATGCTACTTTTGGGAAGGTATAAAGTTTCAACTGAGAGAAAGTATGTGGCAGTTATCTGGTACCGTTTATTTAGTTTCTCACTAGACTGTAGTATAGAGAAAGTACAGTGATCGCAAAAAATTCAATGTTGAGATTTTTGTGGAAATATCCGTTGTGACCCCCTGAGTCCAAAAAAGTGTTTTACTTTTTTACCTATGTTGCGGTTTGCCATGCACTATTTTGAAGTTCGGCCACGTGTTAACCAGAATGTCAATAATTTTATTCACAAATTTTCTGACATTGTCAGACTGTAAAATACAAGGAGCGCACACAGTAAAAATATCAATGATGTTATCACACACTTGGTTTTTAGTTTTTGATTTGAGCACAAGAAACTTTTTAAATGATCCTGGTACACCATTATAAATTTGAAGTCTTCATCAGGTTGATACTGAAAGTCAATCAAATCCACTTGACATCGTGAAGTCATTTCCTTGTATAGCAAAAGCTTTACAACCAGTCCTTTCTTCTTATGTTTCAATTTTTGAACACAAGGTTTGCACAAGCTTAAAAATAGTAAAGTGTCCTTTGTAGTAACATTTTGGAATTTTTCTTTCAATTTCTCATACGCTCTCTTCCTACATGTCTCGATATGTGTGGTTCATTAAGAATTCCAAACAGCTCTTCATCAAAAACATAATACCTTAGGCTTTCTTGATCTGTGACAGGGTGTTTAAGTTTTGCAAATTACCATTTACTTCAATAATGTCATATCGTCTTAAAAACCTGAAATCATTACTCTCTTTTATATTCAGTTTAAAAATTGTTTAATGTAGCTATCATATTTCAATTGGGTCACTCTCAGTGAATTTACCTTGGAAATCGAGCGTTCTAGCTTTACTTTTTAACGATACAGTTTTGCATTGGAGTCTGACATAATTATTACACACTGACACTAATTATTGAAGTGGAAAAACACAATCCTTGATCACTATTGCGCTAATTCTACAACAAATAGACAAGTAACAGCGACTGCCTGTTCAGGATAATCAAAACAAACATGCGCAGTTACATCTAGAAAGCAAAATTTCTGAATCAACTTTTAAACACAGCAGGCATTGTTAACTCTTCCTAGGAAAAGTTGATCTTTTTAATTTCAATCAATTTTTACTGATATTTTTAGTAAAAGTTTACTATTCCTAGGCAGTCAACTCTCTCTAACAATCTACTTTTCCTGTAACATCTATACTGACAAGCTAAATGATGATGTAAATATGTGTATATATCTTTACAAATGGAAACATACGTTGACCTATTATACCAGGAAGTAGTTTATTATCGGGGAGTTTTTTTTTAATAATCTGTTTAAAACAATAGCTGCTGTTTCATTGCAATGAAATAAAAAATGCATTGGTTGGAAGCACATTCTTTAATTTCGCCCAGCCTTGTTGCAACTGTCTGTTACAACTCTATACAAAATGTATTTCAAAAATGTCATTGTGATGTTGTTGGTGTATGTCAATTATTACTTAGCTATCACAGACTTGTGAAGACAAGATTTTAATTTGATTAAATTTGAAATAGTTATTGAACCTTGCTGTTTGGCTGACTTCTTTCTTCTTACATAATTTGATAAAAGTAGAATGATTAAATCAGAAGGAAATTTGAATTTTTCAATGGTGCTCATGATGTACCTGTAATATAAACTATTTATTTCACAATATTAACATTGATTATTTGTTTGTTAAATGTAAAAATTAAATCCAAACAAAATTTCTGTGATTTTTGTACTATCCTATAGACTACTTAGGTGTACACTGTAACTTAATATTTCTTCAAATTTAATTGAACCAAAAAAATGTTTTTAATTTGTAGTAAAATGTTTGTTAAGAATTAATGATGTTGGAGTCATTATTAGATGATGACAAGCCCATAGAAAATAGTGAATCGTTAGACGAAGATGAAAGTTGCTTACAAGTAGAATTTGGCGATAGTGATACAGATAGTTTAGATGAAATTGGTGATGGAGATGGTAAAACTATTGTTATTCAAAAAACTAGTTCGGAAATGAAAAATGTAATCTTGGCTAAACTACGTTACTACAGAGGTAAGTGTTAACTGGTGTTTTAGTTATCATTTTCCTTAGGCTACAATAAATTTTCACATCAACAAAAAGTAAAATATAGAAAAAGGTTTAAATTTTTAATTTCTTTTCCAATAGTTAGTAAATACATAAATAAAAGTAAAGTTAAGTGTTTAGTTGACTAACTATTAAGAAAAATTAGAAACAAATCAAAATATTTAATAAAAATATTAAAAAATAAGCTGCAATACGCAACGCTGTTTGTGTAACGATACGGTACGTTGGTGAGGAGGGTGAAGGTTGTTTGCTTTGGTTGGTAGAGGAAAGCAATGCTAAAGTGTACTTTTTTATTTTTAAACTTTTTATTGATGTGACCAGACCACCCATATTATAAATTGAACTATGTACAGGATGTTTACAGACTATGCCAAACTTCAAGATATTATTCATCTTCAACATTGAAAACTGAGAAAAAGATAATTTAAACGTATGTTCTAAAATTTGGTTTTCCATTAACCTAGCATTTTGAGTTTTCAACAAAAATCTTTTGAATGGAGAAAATGTAACAAGAAATATCTAAAAAATGCACTCAAAACATTGATAAACATTCCAAAGTCTACTCATTCATATTGGAAGTTACTCCTTTGCTTTTTTTTTTAATTCCTTAAATGATGTGTATTGCATCTTAGCGTTTAAACATAATATGATGCTGTTGGGATTAATAGTGTAGGGTTGGAGATTGTATGCATGGTCATATAATTGTTAAGATTTTCAAGCCCCAAGAGGAGAACACAGAAAGTAGAGTAATGTTGGGTAACGCAGCGAGATATATGGTGTAATGGCTGACTGATTGCGTAAGCAGTTAAATGGTAATTGACTGCCTAAGTACCTTTTTTGCAGTAAATTCTTCTTAGATCTTTGCTGCTATTATACAATAAAAAAGTTGCAAATATTTTAACTCTCAATAAATTTTTGTTACATTTTTCAGTTTTGGTTAAAGAATTTAAAAGACCTTCATTTTATAATACGAAGGATATTGGTTGATTATTTTTTTTAATTGGGTCTTTGTAATATTAAATAAAATGAAACATTTCCATTCTGTGTAATTTATGTTAAAAAGATATAGATGGGGTTAGATGGAAATGTACCAGTACCAAAACACTACCAGTACGATAAAACATTTACGATTACAGTGGTTTGTGAAATCATTCTTGAAACTCTGTAGCAGTTCCCATTAAACTAGGACAACCGACCTGTTCTGTATGAGCAAAAATAATGCTGTGCGATAAAATCATATGATCAGTGCTCACTTACTACACCTAACAAAATTACTATTGCATTGTTATCGGTCCTTGATAAGTTTGCAAAGTTTCAAATCAATCCGACGTTTTGTAGGGGGTGAAAATCACGTCGTGTTCAGGGGACCATGATCAGTGCTCACTTATTACACCCAACAAAATTAACACTTTGAACCCTGGACCCTTAATGCATTGTCGTGCGTAGCTACTTAGGGGTTTTGGTAGAATTAAAAAAAAAATTCTGTTACCTTATTTAAAAGTATAACATATTATATATAATTTTAAAGGCAAAAGAATAAGCTTTATGTAATTGTAAATACTTCAAAGGTTTATTAAAAATACAAAATGGTAACAAATTATGAAAAATTAAAAAAAAAATAGCTACATAGTCCTTTAGTTTACAACAAACACTTTATTTACACTTTACAAACACTTACGAACTATAAACTTTGCATCAATAAAATACCACTAATAAATAAAAAAAACTTACAACACAATCAGAACTAACGGAAATACACATTGTCATCGAGTTACATCGCTAAGCAGTCAATGCACACAGCTGTTCAGACATCATCTGATATTTATACAATATTTTTGTTGGCCAGTGTTAGAAAAATTCCAAAGGTCAATGACATACGAACTAAAACAACTAATAAACATGATGAGAATGCCTAAACCCAAATATATGCCGACTAAGCTGAGTTATAGAATTAAATAGAGTGACCCGAGGTATACTCGGGCTTCGGTAGCTGGCGCCGCGAACTTGGCCCGATTTATACTCGGGCTCAGGGTTCAAAGTGTTAATATTGCATTGTCATTGGTCCTTGATAAGTGTGCAAAGCTTCAAATCAATCCGACGTTTTGAAGTATAGGAAAGTATACGAATATACGAAGAAATGTATGAAAAGGCACTTTCCGGTTTTTACTCCTAACACGTGACGCGGTTTCTCGACCGACACCCCATCACGATTACAACGGGCGCAAAGAAGTATAACTTCAATAATAAGCAACATGGTCTGGAAAAAAGAACAATGTAATCAGCTGCTCTGAAAACCATTCATAGCTGCTGTAATTTCAGTTGTGTTTATTTTAGCGCATACCAAAGTAGTTATTGTTCATAATTTTAGCTCTGTATTTTTGGAAATAAATAGAAGAGGGAATTGCCTTTTGATAAACATACTCTGAAATATCTTGAAAACTACATTTCACAAAATTCTTAAAATACAGTCGTGATGTCCTTTAATTATGCTCTTTTAAACGGTAACCCAAATAACTGTATCATAAAATAATATATATATTTTTCGGGTACCAAACTTTGGATCACCAAAATTTATATTAGTTTTCTTTTTAGTCTTGATTATTAGAATATATGTGGGTTAGCATGTTTTAAGACTTTGTACTTTTATCTATTTTTAATCAAATACTGACAGTTCGGGTAGAAAAACAAGAGATCCTATAAGGGATCATGCCTTTTCCTTTTTTAAGTTACTGACTTCTTAAATATTCTTTAATGTTGTAGTCAGTGGCCTAAGTGGGCAATAGACTAATAGTAAAAGCTACACACAATCATTTACATAATTAAAAAAGCAAAAATGTTTGTCTGTTTTATATAATTATTGTAAAAACTAAAATGTATCCTGTTTTAGAAATTGTTACTGATTCATTATAGGTATTGTAAACTCCGGAAGTTTTACATAAAATATTCAAATATATTTAATATTGCTAGGTTAATACAATCTAAAAAACAAACTGATGGAAAGAAAAACAATTCAGGGCCTGTTTTATCTAAACTGTTTCTGGATTATGTTACCAAAGTTTTTCCGCCACGGGAGTATAAAGTGGCCGCCACTACACTCGATTCCACATTCACCGTGCAGTACAGGTTTTACGGGAGAATAGACATGCTACTACCATTACAGGGAACATCACTTTTATTGTCATGCGGGTTGCATCAACTTTCCGAGCGTTGCATGGGAGTTGATGTTTTTTAGTTGGCTACTATCGCTGAGACTGTTGTATGGATAACACGGCTTATGGGCGCTCTGTACTGCACGGTGAACGTGGAATCGAGTGTAGGATCTCTTGAACTATAAAACGGGAAAGTACCCTATATTTTTTATTTCAAAACTGTATGCAAGTTTATTTAAACTGCTAACAATTTCACTAATTAAATCCGTAATGAAATCATTTTCACTTGCAACACATTTTTTAGCTATACAAACTTGTTTGAAAAAATATGTATTTAGCCTATACTATGTGACAAAGGAATCTGGTATAAATCATAGTTGTATTCCTATCATCAAATACTGAAAGAGGTGATAAATATTTGATTTTATTTGAAATAAAATTAGTCTTTTCATACTTGTAAAATGCAAATGCCAAATCTAAACACAATACCATTTTTGCTTCTAATCCTACAAGTTTAATTTTTTTTTTAAGAACCCCTTACAATCACTGTTACTGTAATGAATTCATTTATATTCATTATAAATTTTGCTGAGAGGACCTGTGAAGTTTGGCATATTTCTCCTGAAACATCCTGAATTTGACCGATCATAAGTTGTGATTACAATATGAAATACTCCAGTCAATTATAAACTCAGCTTGTTTTTGTTTAGACATAAATAACAGTACAACTGCATTTGTCATGTCAGGTCTGGGCACTGAAATAACATACTTGTTCTCTGGTCAATGTCTTGATTTATTCTGTCTGCTCGTCCCGCATCTGTTTGTTTAGGAACAAGCTTATCTATTACATCTCCCATTTTTACAAAAAAATATAACAATTCCTTCATGTTCTTAAACATTTGATGTACAAACTTAATTTAACTTACAAACTTAAAATTATAAACATAAACTAAATATTAAACTGGATTGCCAACTTTAAATCCATTAAATTGTAAATATAAACTAAATATTAAACTAAAATATGAACTTTATACATTTAACCTTTCGGGTGGTCTGACAATCCTCCCAAATCTTGTTCTGTATTCAGATTGGTTTGAGGTGACAAGTGTAGGCCTATATTGTAACTTGCTAGGCGATATTTTAGTATCTAGAGTATTATGTGTTTCTATTAAATATCATCTGCCTGCCACCCATTTAAATGTACTTTTGCTGGAAAGGGACGAATATGCCTTCTGTTTCTTTTATACACTCTATTATTTTCAAGATTTACTAAATTGTAAGATCTAGGCTCTTTACGTTTGTTTAAAATTTTTGACTTAATCCAGTTGTTTTTATGTTTCATTAGTACTGGCTCATTATTTTTTAATTTTGACAAGGGTTTTGTTTTTTTTATCGTAATATCTCTTTTGTATTTTTTGCCTAAGAACTAAGCTTTGTCTTACTGCCTTACATACTTTAGGTTTTAATAGGTTTTCATTACAAGGTATTATTGATCTTAACTGCCTACTAAAGAGAATTTTTGTAGGGGATGGTACATTATCAGATATTGGAGTGTTTCTATATTCTAATAAGGCTAAATCAAAATCTGTGTTATCAATTTTTGTCTTTTTAAAAATATTTTTTATATTTTGTATAGCCCGCTCTACCATCCCATTTGATTATGAGTAGTGAGGACTGGCTATAGTGTGTTTAAATTCCCATTGTCTAGCAAATTGTTTAAATAATTCCCCTATGAAACAAGAATCATTAGCTGTAACTAAGTTTCGGTTTAATAGCTATTGGCACCTTACGGCATGCATGAATTTTTGGTACTGCATTTTTGGAAAGTTTTATATCATATTCTCCTTGAATATACCCTATTCCACTAAATAAATCTTTGTATTTACTTAATACAAACAAAGTAGTTTCAATATTATCTTTTACTGAATTTTCTCTATTTGATCTAACTTCATATAATGCGTTACTTTTTACATTATCAACCTTTTTAATTAAATTTAAATCAACTGACGTTGGCAAACCTAGAATACAAGGAGCTTTAGCTTCTACTATGTAAAATTCTACAACTCTATTTTCTTTTTTATATTTTACTTGTAAATAACATTTACCAAAAATCTTGAATTCTTGACCTGTATATGATGTCAACTTAGTATTAGTACTCTTAATGAATTTTTTACCTGGATTTCATCAAATATTACTTTTGTGATTATATTTACTTCTGCTCCTGTATCAATTTTAAAAGTAACTAACTTATTTTCTACTAACATTTCAGTGCACCACTGCTTACCATGACTTTTTTCAGAAATCACATTAATTTCACCCAAAAATAGGTTATCACTATCACTCATAACAATATTAACTTTTTTATTTTTTCAAAATGATTTAAACTATTACACTTGGCACATTTCTTGCCAAATGCTGGACGCTTGAACATTTTATGCTCATAACCGCACTTAGAACAACACTTATTAATTTTCGTTGAAGGATTTCTTGAAGTACTGCTCTGTATATTTGAAGTATATTTGAAGGCTCTTATCTGTTGCCTTCTTTGGTTGGAATTTGAAGAAAAGCAGCTGTTTGATGAAGGTGAACTTTGGTTCCGTTGCCATCTTTCCTGTTGATTACTGTCCACTTTGTACACGTGTGCTCCTTTTCTTGATTCTGCAGAATGTATATTTTCAAGTTGTAACTTGGCCCTTTCTGCGGTTCTACATATTTCTATGGCTTGATTTAGAGATAAATCTTTAATTCTTAACAGCCTATCCTTTATAGTTTTGTCTCTAATACCTAAAATCAGTCTATCTTTAATTAGAGAGTCAGTTAGCTGAGCAAAATCACAAGTTGAGCTTAATTCACGTAGTTCTGTCACAAAATTATCAATTGATCCGTCCGTTTTCTGCTCACGTAAAAAAAATATGTGTCCTTCATATGTAACATTTTTATCTGGCACAAAATATAATTAAAGTTTTGAATGACTACATTTATATCATTTTTGTTTTCCGTCTCGGAATAAACAACGTTATTATAAGTTCTCAAAGCCTTATCGCCTATCGTACTTAATAAAAGAGCTATTTGATACTCACTGTCTTCTTTGTTACACTTACTTGCGTAATATATATTTGAAAGTTTTGTTTAAAATCAACCAATTTTTAGACATATTAGCCGTCCACGATAGTTCCGAGGGCACTTTGATATTCGGCGTGTTTTGAACCAAGATAGACAATTTTTCGCTTTCACTTTTGTTTGTCATTTTTTTTTTCAAACACTTCAACTTTCACTATACTGAAACTCTTATTTTATTGTAAAAGACTGACAAATGTTCGAATAATTTTGCCTACTACTTTACATACAGACCACTGGTTCTACCGACTGCGCCATGTCATGTCAGGTCTGGGCACTGAAATAACATACGTGTTCTCTCTGGTCAATGTCTCGATTTATTCTGTCTGCTCGTCCCGCATCTGTTTGTTTAGGAACTAGCTTATCTATTACACCATGTGAATGAATAGTTAATAGGACTTGTACTGTTACGTATGTTGTAATAGGCATTAGATGGGACGTATCACATACATGTAGCATATTGTTAACAGAAACACACGTTGTAATGTCTTGATTTTGAAAGATGGACTTTCACGGTCACAAAAATTATTATCATGTATTTGGTCTTAGGAGGTTGACCGTATCAATATTGTTTGCATGTTGAGTACAGCAGACATTTCGGGCACTTTACAGATGTCCATTTTCAAGTCATTAACAAATCCCAAGTGAAACGAGAAGGCCTAGGCCTGAGGTTACATAGTCCTGGGAGTGGACCATTTACACCTAGGCCCTGAGGTGGATTATATAACCTCAGGCCTACTCGTTTCATTTCAAATTTGTTAAGCCTTGAAAATTGTCATCTGAAAAGTGCCCAAAACGTCGGTT
The DNA here is from genome assembly GCA_018207615.1 of Philaenus spumarius. Classification (NCBI taxonomy): domain Eukaryota; kingdom Metazoa; phylum Arthropoda; class Insecta; order Hemiptera; family Aphrophoridae; genus Philaenus; species Philaenus spumarius. The sequence goes on along the minus strand of JAGFPH010002890.1, from coordinate 109,249 downwards.
GTAATGTCTTGTTTGGTTTGTTTTTTGTGTCAAGTGTGAACTAGTCATTACAATGTCTTGCAAACAATGGAAAGTATTGAATTCACATCACTAATATAGTCAATAAAGACAATAGAAAACACAAAAATTAATATTTAAAATGCATCATTATTCATTATTAAAATTATTATTAAAAAATCTATGACTAATATTGGATAATTTACATTGCTGAAAAAGGTAAAAATATGAAATTATATCATTAGGTGTTATGAATTTTTTCAAAGATTTTAATGAATCTATCATGTAATAAGCTTTGCTGCTGCTTGCACATTTAAAACGGAACTTTATTTATTTTGTAAAACTATGCTGCAATTTATTCCTTTTTCATGTATAGTAAAAGTTTGAAGAAGCTAATTTAAAAGAATGTTTGTTAAACTGAATAACCTGAATAGACACTTCTCTGTTAAGAAGGTTTTTACTGTAATATTAAAATTATAATAATTGCGAGATTGCTAACTTAGATAATAAACAATTACCTACTTTTTTTTATTTGTTTGTCTGCTTGGACAATAAACAGCAGAACTTAAATTTTTCAACAATTAAAATTTGTGTTTTTCTTCAGCAGAGTATAGGAAGAAACAAGAAGAAGAAGACCTACCTTTAAGTGAGTGTATTTTATTTATCTTGTTTTAAATCAATTGATAATATTAAGAATATATTGATAATATTGGTATATAGAATTAATAAGTAAGTTATTTGATTCTTAAATAGCGATGAGTGAAGAAAATAAGGTACATGACGAATAGAAGAAATACAACGGGATAACAAAAAATACTGTTAGGTTTTTAAGTTAGTTTTTGATGGTGTTTATAAGTAAAGGTATTTTGTTTGTAGGTTATAATTTTATTCAAACCGTAAAAGATGTGTGGTTGAAATAGGACAAAAACAGAAATGTTGGTTACATCGTTGTTCTTAATATGAATTCGTGAATCGGTATATCACATTATAATTAGTTTTATTTTAATATTGAACTAGGACGCCAATAGAATTGTAAACGGGTCTGTTGCGGACGGGTGGCTAATAAACCCTGCAGGTAAGTTTGGGCTGCCTCAAGCTAGAGTGGCACAACCTATTATAACATACATCTTATGGTAACAAAAACTCTCCTGCAAAGGCATCTAATTTGGTTGAATCACTATTAAGCATAACCAAAAGCGCCTGGAAAGAACCATTCTGTTGATATTGTAAAAAACATTTCCAGTAAATTCCAACAAAGAAATCGGATCAGCGAGGAAGCATTTTAGGTTTGACCTTGAAAGAGACAATCGGAGCAGCGTGTACGTTGCTCTAACATAACATTTATCGTTGATGGTCAATTAAACCCTGATGGTTGAAAAAATACTGTTTAACTATCTTAAAGTTGATGCTTTCAGATTTAAGAGTGTTAGATAAATATTGTTTTAAAGTTTGATTTCCTAGACTAATTTTTTCGGTAGCTGGTTGTTATTAGGCAATTGATTAGGTAGTTTAAGTGCTTTAGCAAGGTCTTGGGACTTCCTGTGACTTGTTGATGCCGTGGTCTCACTTGCTAATGATTAACAATTACCTTTTCCAGCCCTTTATAAAAGTAGTTAATATATTAGCAAAAGTTTCATTAAAACTGGATAAATAGTTATTGGATTAAATCATTACATTCTCTTACTTATGTACAGTAAATTAAAGCTTGTATAGATTGTAAGACTTAGAATACAAACTACATATGCTTAGTATACCTGCTACAGTTAAGTTTGCCTGGTTAAGATGTTGTATGGAGTAGTCTATAGCTAACACCTCGATAGTAATAAACCCAATCAGAAGTAATAGTGTATATGTTGTAACCATGCTGAACCACTTGAATTGCAAAGCTTGAGTGCTGCGGTTGGTTATACCACATACAGGAAAGGTACCTAGTACCGCAGCTATCCCCAGGATGTAGCGAATACTGTGGTGCATACCCGAGCGTTTGCTGTACCTGCGGCATATTAAACAATTGCAATGGTCACATTAAAATTATGTTTAAAGACCAATTTATACTATAATATTCTACAGTTTGTGCTCAAGATCTTGTTTAGCGTTTGGCTGTTAACGAGATCATTAGTCTGTTGATTGAGGTGGTAGCTTGTAAGGGCCTATACTTCAAAATCATGTTTTGAGATAATGAGGAATAATGTTTTGATACGTGTGGTATAGGATTACCCAAAATTCTAAAAAAAAATTTTTTTAAATGCATTATACCTTTGGTAAAACATATTTATTTGTACTTATATTAGATTTTCGCTCATTATTAATTATAAATAGATGATAAATAAAGGCATGCCTTAGGCCCTGTTTACAGAGAACAATTTAATTGGGTTCTATTGAATAAGGGCATATAGAAATTACTCACAATCTAAGTTCTTTTGAAAAACTTTTAATCAACTGCATAACAATAAGTAAAAGTATAAGTATTATTCAATTCAATTTATTGATCCTTTCGACAAATTTTACTGTTTGTATAGGACAAGTCAAGTAAATAATTTATAAAATATAGAGACGCCAAGAGATAGGCCTATACTATAACAATCAATAAACATAAAAACACTATACCCATACTTACAAATACTTTAGAAAACTACGATTTAACATTAAAATTTATAACAGAAAACATTTATGGATAGTTAGATCTACATTTTACATTTGAAACGTAATAATTGTTTTGAAAAATATTATCACTGCTATAAAATGCATTCAAAACAATTTCGTTACATTCTTAAAATTTTGTTGCTTATTTTGTTGAAAAGTAAAGAAGTGTAAACTTTTATTTTACAATGCAACATTCTCATTAAAAAGTGATTCATAGAAGTTTTTACTTTCTTCTTTCAAGAATGTCCTTAACCCTTCAAGGGGTGGCTTATTTTACACTTAAAGAGTAATTATGTCATACGACGTGATCCTATGTTTTTGCTCAAAGGAGTAGTCATGTCAAATGACATTCCTGGTTGCCATGGGAACGAGTTTCTATTATGACTCAAACGGTTGGTTATTTCACCACTAGAGTGTAGGTATGGACTGTAAAAGTGTCTTTAATTTAGTAATTGGAACTTTATTCTGCTAGAATGAGCGGGCGATATAGTAAACAATATTTAATAATTATGATTTAAAAAAATTCTTACTCTGGAAGCATGTCAACATGTGAGATCTTCTACTCCTATACGGAACAAATGAAATCACATCATATGTCCTTTATTTGAATTTTTTTAGGGGAATCTTTAGTGCACTGTTGATTGTTATTATGTCTGTCAATGTTGTTAACCTATATCTGAATGGTGTAACACAAGTTGGTAGGTTTTTGAATCTAGGACACTTTCCTCAATAGTGTACTTTAAAACACAATATTGCTGAATTTTTAATTTAACCGCTTTGTTTGAGGGACCTTTAAAACGTATGGAGTTAGAGCTTCACCCCAATCAAAAAATGATGCGTCTTTAATAAGCTGAAAAGGAGCCGGTGTTTAACTGCATCATACAATACTGTCATAATAAAGTTCTGGAGTCTCTATGATTTCTTTCTTCTTGAAACTGGATCTCATCAGACCAAAATTTCTATCACACTGTCCGTATTACAGGCTTCTTACTGGGTACATCTTCATTGATTCTACAATATTGTTTTGTCCTTCATCAGAATCAGACAGAAGAATAATTTTTTTAAGTCCATGATAGTTTTCTAACTTTTTTGATAGAAAGTATAATAAAAAAGAACACACACTAATTGCACCTTTCTTCGCTTTGAACTCCATAAATGTATACATACATGAAGTGCCATCGTTGTGGCAGTGTATATTAAAAAATATAGCCACAATCTCCAATAAACTTTTGTAAAATTGCTTTGTGACCGTGAGTTTTGGTAATAGTAAATGTTGGGCATAGTCAAATTCCAGGACCAGTGTTTCATTACTTTATTTAGCCAGTGCAACAAATTCACTCTACTGAGAATAAAACTTGGCGTCTTTCTGTTGTGCAAGCATTACTATTTTCTGGATTCGTTATTGGGATTCTTAGCTAGTTTTTGCTCAAACTATGAGCAAAAGTCGCAAATATCTGTTTTGGGCTTGTTGATTTTATAACAGCTACTGTACTTCCTCAATCAACTAACGATAACATAGCTGTTGTTTATGGCTCACTAAATATAATTTAGTTGTAAGGATGGTCGAGTCATTCAGTACTTTTATTTTACGAGTCATTAGAAAACAATTTAGTCAGGATTGTGTGATACATGCTGGTCTGTTTGTTTACCAACATTACATACAACCCAGTAACGATTAGCAAGCAACATTGCACAAACAAAACATGTATTTACATTGTATGTTGCTTGTTCAGTAAACAAACAATTAAATGCTTGACTGAGAATATGTAATACTGTAATATGGAATGTCGTACTGTATTTCTCGAGTTTTTAATATCAAGAGTGTAAACAAAATTATAAGCATAACATGTTAACAATGGTCTAAAATCAAAAAATTATATTTTAGAACAAATAAACACAAAAATTTTACGAGTACAAGTAATGGACAAGCATGTCAACTACTAAAAACATTTGTGTAACATGTGAAACTCATATGTGTCTTTGTATATAGTTGCACAGTACAACTTTGCACAGCAACTTCCTCCATGCTTTTAAACTATAGGCCTACCTAATTTTAGATTTAAAATTGTAAATTTTAGCCCTTATACAGATACATATAAATTTTTTAAACAATTTCTTGTACTTTTGTCAATGGGTTAACACATTTCTACCAAGCAAACTGAATCCTTATTGTTATAGTTAATTTATAAGGCAGATTTAGCATTCATTTCCACAGTCTGTAGACAAAACCATATTTCTTATAGTAGGCCTACCTTTGTGCTCTCTAACCAAAAAATCTAATGAATGAAGTTAATCAGATAACTGAATAACCTGATACTAAACAAAAAATTGTCTTACGACTGGAACTAAAGGTTATAAGTTATGAAGATTTATAGATTTTTTTAAATAATAGAAGTAAAGTTGGATGTTTAACCGTTTTAGTACCAGGCCCAATATACAAGATTCGTCTAAAAGTGCCAATCCGTTTTTTGCATTTTTGTTGTGCTTTTACATAACATTTCATAACTTATAACTATAAGTATTCATTTATTAGTATTCATCTATACTAATAAAACTTTTAACTCGCCTAAAAAATACTATACTGATGCTGATTCTCAGATTGAAACTGGTCAACTTTTATTACACAAATTTTATAAAAAATCTCGAACAGCTGGTTTTAACCCTCAAAGTGGCAGACTGTAGTCTCTCGGGCGCAAATGCAACCCGCTCGAACCTTAGCGAGAATTTGCATATATTTGCATTATCGATAATTTAATCCACTTAAAATCATCCAATCGTAATAAAACTGGCACCATTGGAAAGGAAATGAATTAAACTTAAATTTTTGTATTTACAACTTTTTCGTAAAACGTATATTTACATACGTAATCATCGTTTTAAAATATGCATATCGGGCTACAGCTATTTCCGGGCGCGAATCTGCATACAATTATACTATTATTTCCCACTTCTTCAACGTTCAAGCCCACCTACTGAAGTATTTATATCAAGATTATAAAGCTACCATTGGATTCATCAAGATTTTATCTTTCTAATGATGCCTTCCAATCAGATGTCACTATTTTACAGGATTTATTCAAAAGATTTCTGTAAACCTTGCGATTGGGCAGTTTTTCAACCAATGAAACAGCCCATTTGTGAACCGAGATAACGCCTACTATATCATATGTGTTTCATAACACTTTCATCTTTCTAATAAAGAATGCCAAGAAAAATAAACATGACTGTGTGATAAAGGTGGGGAAAGAAGTAATGGTTTTACTCTTTTCCAGATGTCGCTACTACCTACTTTCAGCAGATTTTTGCAATAAATTTAGAGTAGTTAAAAATGTGTTTATTTAGTTAAAAATGTCGTTGCTAGATGTCAGGGCATTGAAAAAATAAAACATATTTAGAATAATGTCAAAAACAATAATGGCCGTTCGCACTCTTCAGGGATGATTATACTTTCTCGCCAACAGGTTAATAATGTGGGCAGAGATATTTCAAATGAATCTGAAAGGTCCATACTTTTTACAAGAAATATTAACACCATTCCTCAGCTTTGATTTATTGGTATGGAATTAACCATCATTTACTGTGAGATGAAGATCTAATGTTCAGTAAGTAAGGGACTCTTTTTGGTTTCATTGATTATTTGGTTGCTTTTGTAAAACATGTATGAAGTATAACCAGGAGCTTATGCTTTTATAAAATGGTAGTATATTAAGCAGTTGTAGATTCCCTCTTGCACAGTATAATACATACAATTTATTTCAGAAATTTAGCTGGATAATGACTTTTCATAATATATTTTATGTAAATATAGGAATTATCCTAATTTGTAAGTATTATCAAAAATATTAGAATTTGTTTAACTTAATAATAACATAATATTTTAACTTGAACTGAACTTATGAGAAATAAACACTAAGTAAATAATAAAATGTACACACTTTCTCACAAAAAAAAAAAAAAAAAATACATTTAATAGTCAAATGCGTTTCAATGACCAAGTCGTCAGCTGTGACGGCTACAGTAACACACCTACAACTGTCAATAATATCAACCAGTAAACTTACCCGATTGAAGTTGATGCCCAAGCAGTTTTCACCTCCGCTGGAGCAATGCTCCGATTTCGTTGCCATTTTCTCATAGCTTTGTTAAACATGTTTCTACTGCTTTTAAATCTAGGATGTGCGGACATATTAAGTATCCTAAAATAAATAATTACATAATATAATATAAACAACAAAACAGATATAATAATTATCTGAATCAATGTACAGAATCTTAACCGCCTCGAGTTAATTGGCTGCTCGACTGAGAGAATGTGACTCATTGACAAATGCCTACAAGTTGCTGCCTAAGTTTCATATACAGTAGAGTCCTGCTATTCCGAACAGAGTTCAGATAAAATACCGATTTTGTTAATATAAAAACAGGAGAATTAAAAAGACCTTTGTGAAAAAACATACGTTTATTGTTATACAAAGAAGTTAAATAGAGACATACATAGAGCCTAAGCTTGATGAAAACACCTGAAACCAAATTGGAATGAAAGCTGGTTACTTACAGTACATGTCAGCTAGATTTATACAATTCTGTAGAATCGTTTTTTATCACTGCTAAACACAAAAAATAACTAATTTATACTCACTTAGGAGGTAAAGTCAGTGTTTTGTTTTTCTGATGTAGTGCACTGTTTCGAATTCATGATGCAATGTTCCGCCATCACCGAATGAACATAACATAATTTGGTGTTGAAGCTTGTTCGACACAGTGTAAGTTTAGGTTCATACCATCCGTTGCATTGTGTTTTTTTAACGGACATTGACAACACAATATTTCTCATGGGCCTGTTGGATTTGTCTCGTTTTGTTTCCGTCACGTTTTCCATCCGTTTTGCAGGAAGGAAGCTACCGCAACAAGTGTCCAGTGAAACGGATACCGGGTCCTTCAGAAAGAAGGAAGGATTAGATACAACAGCTAGGCACTAGTAGTATTGTTGCCCACCCCCCCCGAAGCCCATGGCGCAAATCCCCCCAAAACCTGCCTGTAGGTTCTCTCCCAAATATTTCACCCACTAAAAATCATCCAATCTCAATAAAACAAAAACCATTGGAAAGGAAATGTTTCAAACTTTAATTGCTTTGTAAAACGTATATTTACATATGTAATCACCGATTTAAAATTGTAGTTGTCTAAACAGGCGTTGGCCATTATAGTTTAGAATGGTAGACAGCGTCTTAGAGTTTTGTGTTATTTGTTGTAATTTAATGAAACAAAGTGAAATACGTTTATAAAATAGGTCATTTAAAATGTTAAAATGTTCAAGTATACAGTTCAATTGTATGATTTATTCTCTACAATTTTTATAATAAAATGTCATTTTTGGATAAAGCATAATATTGTATTCCTATTTTATTTGTCAAAATAGGCCTGATTTTGCTAGCGGTCTTGTAGTAAGAACATAAAAAAGGCGTTTTCTAACAAGTTTGTTTGAAATTGATACAAATATTTGTATACACTTCTATTTAGAACTGATTTGGAAAAAATACAAAAAATACTTAATTTTTTTATGTAGGTCTAAAGTTTTATTTCCCCTTACTGAACATTTTTTTGCTGCTTGAGCTAATAACTTTTACAATTTTACATGAATAAATTTTTCAGTTGCAATATAAATTGTTGGGACTTTTTCTATAAAAAAACTATGGAACACTTTTGGATTGGGATTTAACTATTATATTTGACGAATTGTTGAAGAAAAAAAATGCTTGAAAACGGCAAAAAAACCATTTTAATTAACACTGGTGATTCTAGGGTTAAATTGGAATATTTATCAATCGCGAACTATAACCCCAAAAAGAGAAAGATTTAAATAAAATAATTTGTATTTGGGAAAAAAAAAATTATAGGCCTATAATATATTGGGTAGGCCTATATTATAATTTAAATATTAGGTCTGTAAATATTGTGTTCATAATGTATTAAAAGAGTTTTAAATAAGTACTTGATACTGGGCGTTTAAAAAAGATTATTATTATAAATTTAACTTCACAACGTGAGGCAAAGAACAAATAGAATACTATACTAAATATTTTAATAGTAATATATAACTGTTTGATATAAGAAGAGTTTTGAATAATACCTATATCTTCACCCTAAAAGTTATTTGTTTGCAGAATGACCTTGGCAGGCTCTCAGCTGTGCTGTAAATGTCTATAATATGTTTATTCTTTGTTCACACTACATTCGGCACCCTCTATCGGCTCGTCTTTACATTACACTAGAGCAGTAGTAGTCGAAATGCCTGGCTGTCAATAATACTGCATTTTCACTACGATTAATGGGAGATTTTTAACACAATAGAAACAACAGACTATCTCCTAAATTTTAGGGGGGGAATCATCAAATCTTCATATTTTATATTGATTATAATCAGGAATATATGAAAATTCCCCCCTAACTGTGAAAAAAACCCCAAAAATTGATCCCCCCTAAAAATTCTTTTGGCGCAACTTGAATGCTGTGGACACCCCTGCTGCCACCTGCCAGTTACGTTCATCCGTTTTTCTCCTTCGTTTTCGCATCTTGAAGGAATTTTATTTTTTTCAAGATGATGCGGTACTAACGGACAGACTGCGGGATGACAAATCGGACAGTTTGAACAACCTATCCCTTCCCTTCCGTTTTTAGAAGAACGGAACAGATGGAAAAAACGGATGGTGTAAACCTACACTAAAGCGTGGTCAAGAGCATTTGCCGCGTCTACGTGTGAAATCAGTTCAGTTTGAGCATTCACCTCCTCCGAGCCAATCAACACTGTATAGAGCTGATACTAGCAGATGTCCCCGCACTTAATTTACGCCTTAAGAAGTCAATATGTTGATATTATTCATGTAATCCGCCTATTCTGAACTACAGTGTTCGGTCCCAATTAGTTCGGAATAGCGGGACTCTACTGTATATTGCGCAAAGTTGAATACCGTACGGATTGTTCACTTGAGTGAGCGCTTTGTGACTTGTGGTAAAGGCAGTGACAGTACTATACATATTTTAAAGTTTTTCTGTTCTTTACAGTCTTTACTGTACAGTAAATTTTAGTTTTCAGGGTTTCGTATAGCTGCTTGTTTGGCTTACAACTGTCATTTAAACGTCAGTCGGTTTAACTGGCCAAATCAGTGATCGGCCAGGCACCTGGTCCCTTGGTAACCAGTTAAGAGGTCTTCCACTGTAGGTAAAAGAACACTCTGACTTATTCATTCATCACTTATTCTACTTCCTATAAAGAGTGTACATTTGACACATATTTTTTTTGTTTTGTCAATTTAGAAAAGTAAAACATTTGGGTTTATTCATTCGTTTCTGTGGGTATAAAAAATGGTTATAAAATATGGGTAAAATTACCGCCTCTAAATAAATATTAATTCTTCTAACTTTTGATGACGTTAAAGTGCTGGAAAACGGGATAAGTAAAGCACTCTCGTTTGGTTTACATGTCTGTAAGGGATGAAATTTGGTAAAACTATCAACAAAATAAATATTAGCTTGCAAGTTAGAACTAAGCAAATCTAAAAAGTGTTTTCTTATAAATTTGTATTGAATACATATACATGGAAGCATTGTAGTTGAATAATTTACTTGAAGGGAAGATTAGGAATATATGAGTAACATCTGGTGACTCAGACAAATATTAAACACATGAGCTGGTCATAAGAACATGGGAAATGTTTATTCATTTCATAGTCGCTGCATATAAATATGTACTGTACTTTCTTTTGCAACTGAACAATTATTTGTATCACCCTTTTAGGATTCCTTAGTGCTAACAGATACCTTACTTGTCATGTATGTCAGTATGCCCTAGTTCATATATGTTTCATATTACCACATTTGAATGAAGCACCTGGGTTGCTTGTAGTAAATCCAAATAAAAACTGAAGAGAAATTGAAATAAAAACAAATTTTTAAGAACCCTGTCAATACATAAAAATGGAAGCAAAAATTGGTTAGGTACCGCAACGAGTTTGGTATTCTTATAGTTTAAAAAAAAATTCAACTAAACTTGTTATTTTATTTTTTTTATTTTGACATTTCATTTGCTAGATTTTTGCCTAAAAAGTTGTTAAAAAATGTGTAATTTTCCATCCAATGCATCTAAAAATCTGTTAATTATAAAAAATAATGCAATTCCTCGCTCTAACTTTGCCATTTTGGTTTGAATCAAACAAGCCGCCATTTTGTGTAAAATCAAAAAATGACAATATCAGTGTCTGAGACATCCTATAAGGACCCTTCCACTAAAATTTTGAAGCATATTTACTACCATTTTATCAAGGTGGGAAAAACCCATATACTTATATATCCTTAAGTCCCTACCCAAAAACGATTAATCGGTATAACTTCGCCATTTTGAATCCGATCGAAAAACAAAAAAAAGTGTATCTAAAGAATCCTACTAGGACCCTTCCACCAAAAAATCTGCAATTTTGAAGCATATTTACTACCACTTATCGATCCGGGAATATATATAAATTAGTTTTTTATTTTCTGCTGTACACTGGAAGCTCTGATTGTCTATTAGGGCAAAGCGGTCGTAGTTCAGCTCATCCTTTTAGGGTGTTCTCTAAACGTGTATTTATCAAGTCTTTGACTAAAATCATAATGGTCCTACATGCACGAAAGATGATAAAGGCCTTCAACTGCTAAATTTAGGCTATGCACAGTGCAGTGCACTCTAAGAACCTTGGCCTGTAAGTCTGAAACGAATTTTTGTAGTCCTTCTGCTCATATTACAAGCACTGACCTCTCAATTTTTCCATGAAAAAATCCAAACTAGCAAAATTGTCCTTAGCAATATTGAACAGAGTTTCAGACTCAGTGTTAGGGGTCTTTTACAATCCAATAAAGTTTTCATTGACGATTAAGTTGTCATTTACAGTAAAATGATACTTGTTCATGAATAGACACATCACATGTTTCATCCACCATTATCGAAAAATGCTCCCTACTCTTATTGATGTTAGCTAACAACGAGGGCGAAAGAGATAGACCTAATGTATCAATTATTTCATTTTGCATATCATGGGAGATCCACTTATTCCCTGAAAGTCCCAACCAGTCTTAACTCAGGCACATATTTTTCCTCAGTTCTAAAAGCAGTAAAAAACTTGGAGTTGACATTCTCAATGACCACTAACGGCTAACCCTGGTCGTCACAGGAGCTTTACTGTAGTAAAAAATGGCCTCAAGAGCTAAACTGACTTTCTTCATATCATTGTTCAATTAACTGAATAGCTACTCTTGGTTTAGTAAAACACAACAATTTCAGTATACCTTGCTTATGTGCATATAAGAATTTTCATGAGGACGAATCTTTTCCAAGCCCTTTTGCCAGTTGAAATACCCGACAGAAGTAAACTTAGAGTACGGTTGTTAGAACTAAATTGTAAAAGGCCTTTGTCTTCCGCCTCTTTGCAGGTTTTTCAAAATATATCATATTTTAACCATGTATACTTTGTCAACCATGATTTCTGAAAAGATCTCCTTTTTATATTACCAGAGATTACTGAACTTCATTAGTCTAAATGTTCTTTATTTCCAGTATGAATTATTTCTGATCATCATTATAAGTAAAAAAAAGGCATAATAAAATATTTCTAAATATATAAATGATCAATATTAATGTGGGTGAAGCTGCGGGTAAATGTTGAAACGGAATGATGATATAAGCAAAGAAATTTGGAGAAAAATCTTTTAAGTTCCCTTTTATTGGTTTGCGGGCAAAACCACTGAAAATATTAATATAATAATATTAAAACTTACCGTTGCCAATAGTCAATCGTCATATTCTTAAAAACAACAGTCATTTCGGATATTCAGACATTATCAAGTTAATGATGTAGGAGAAATTTCTCCTTTGTCATAGAACGCTTACCTCGATAACAAACATTTAAATAAATTATTTACAAAAGCACATACAGTAGTTCAGTGTGAGACAGTGGGCCCAACCAATATGGATTTTATTACATGTTTCTGTAAATAATTTATTTAAATGTTTGTGAACGTGTTGTTGTTTTTTGTCTAGTGTTTTATCTCTAATGTCAACAGAGTAGTTTCTCCAACGTAATTATCTTGATAATGACTGAATAGCCGAAACTGCCATCGATTGACAACGGTAAGTTGTAATATTATGTTAATTTATAACAATAGTTGGAATGGAGACAAACAAAATAAATGACAGTGAAAGTATATAACTCTTCTCAACATAGTCTGCATCAAATGAATGGGTGCTCGTAGGCCATCAGGCACTGCGATCAATCTAGGAACTATTTCACTAGTTACAATGGAAAGATCAAAAATAGAAGATTGAATATGAAAAATGTTGCAAAATATTAGCTGATCCATTATAATTAAACCAAAATTTAGGTATTTTAATAAGAAACGTGTTAATCGCTAGTTGGAAGGATAGTTAATTTTAATCAAATTCGTTGGACACTGTTTGTGATTGTATTGATTTACGTTTGACTGTCAATATAATTACTAAACAAAACTGACATGTCAAGTGCAATGTAAATGTTTTGTCATTAAGTGCTGAATTAGTAATTAGTAATCAAATTGGTTAGGCACTTCATCCAAGCTTAGTTTGATGTTTCAACTTGTACTTTACTTTTATTTAAATTTGTAACATTTTAAAATTGAAAAAGAAAGATTTCATAGTAACTTATTTTTTTAAATTCAGATCACTTATTAGTCACTTTAACTACATCTGTCATGAAATGTCAAGAGCCATTGAAAATTAGGTCATACCAATAGCCGGTTAGGTTATAGCTGATCGTCCCTATATATCCAATATTATATTAGTTGGTTATTGTATCCGATGTAATAAGGAAAAGATTTCTTCGAAAATAGTTTAAATTATAGAAATTTTACATCCTTGAAGCAACACAGGTTTTTTGACTTTCTGATTACTAAAACCTTGCATTTATTTAGTTACGGTCATATGTAAAATGAAGATTCTGTTCTTGGAAATTAGAACATTCTTCATATTTATAAATTAGACCGTTCTATCGGGTGTAACTTATAAATCAGTCCTGCCACATCTGTATTGTAAATGTTTCACCGTCTTAACTTTATTAGCGAATTTCCATAGGAAAAATGAGCTATTGCAGTGGCCCTTATGGTGAGACCCAAGGTCGGGAGTAGCAAATGAGCACCGATCATGGTCCCCAGAACACGTTTTGGGGTGTCATTAAAATTCATATATATATATGTATATATATATATATATGTATATATGTGTTCGCACTCTAGCGGTCGCATTTTAAGTCCGATTTGGTCCAAATTTGGTACACGTGTTGGTTGTGTAAGTGGCTCGGACGAGTTCGTTAGCAAAAAAAATCCAACAACCGGAAGTAAGTTTTTTGACCGGAAGTAACTATTTTTTGAGATTTTTACTAAGAGAATGATTTTTTTTCAGAGTTTTTTCTCAAAATATAAATGTAAGATGTTATTCTGCACATTTTGTTTTTTTACGCGACCTTATAGTTCGCTTGGTTCCCCCAAAATCGATCAAAACGTGAAATACCATAGAAGTACCCGGTTCAAAGCCATGTGGTGGATCCTACCGTGGGGCTGGCGTGCGAAGCACGCAATGCTTTGTGTGTTGAAAATACCCCTAATACGAGGTTTGGCGTGCGAAGCACGCAATGCATTGTGTATTGAAGACAATCCCAATATGTGGAATGGCGTGCGAAGCACGCAATGCTTTGTGTATTGAAGACAATCCCAATATGTGGAATGGCGTGCGAAGCACGCAATGCTTTGTGTATTGAAGACAATCCCAATATGTGGAATGGCGTGCGAAGCACGCAATGCATTGTGTATTGAAGACAATCCCTATATGTGGAATGGCGTGCGAAGCACGCAATGCTTTGTGTTATTGAAGATACTCCCAATATGCGGAATGGCGTGCGAACCATTTTGCAGCTATTCAGCACCGTCGTGAATAGACCTATTTCCCAAATTGTTGGTCGAAACCCTAAAATATCGGTCTATAAACTTAATTTTGGAAATTTGCTCAACTCACGTCAGCGGTTCAGCTGCGTGGTCGAATTATTGAATTTGAGGTTGTTAAAAAATGGTTGGCCTTATATTGAAGGTTTAACATTAACTACTTTGTAATATATTATATTTTGATAAAGGATAATATTTTTGAAAACTTTTCCCCCAAAATGTGCTTTATAGTTTTTTTTATTTCATTTATTTTTTATTTTATTTTTTGAAGCGAAAAACCTGAATGGTTACCATCTCCTATTTTTATAGAGTAAAATAAGAATATGAAATAATACTGTCATAGTTAAGAATATTTAAAACAAATAAATGATGTACTTTTTTTAGACAACCTTGGATTTGATACAGCCTGTAGATCTTGCCAAAATCAATCCAACACCATTTGCTGGTCTTTCTATCAGAAATAGAAGCCGAGAAACAAAAATGATGTTTAAGACATTTACTCAACACTACACGATGTATAATAAGGGCTTTTAACTCCCCCCCGTCTTTTGAGATTTTAATGAAATGGTATAAAAACGTTAATGTTTTTTAAATAATCAAAATTATCTCGTCTATTAGATAATGGTTATTTTATTAAAACAAATTTATAGTTAAAAAAACATGCTTTTATTATGAATGAAAAAGTACAAAATTTAATTGTGTAAACACGTTGACTATCTGGCCAGGATTCATCTTACACACTGTAAAGACAAGTATTTATTTGCAAGGGTGTACGCAGGATTTTGTTAGGGGGGGGGGGGGGGCAATTAGATTAGAAATAAGTCATTTTTCCAACACTTTAACAACATATATTAACATAATATTTAAATACTTATGTTTATATTGAAATTATCATTATTTTTCAAATCAAAAGTTAAAAAATAAAAAAAAAAAAAAAAAATACATAATATATGGTCTTAAAATTTAACTTACAAATTTATGTAGTTGAAGTTTTTTCATATTAGGACAACATTAGACGTCGTGGATTTGCAGAAATTTTTTTGATATCTGGTAATTTGATTTCAGCTTTCTTCTCAAAAACTAATTTTCTGTGAACACTCTTTAAATAATTGTTAAACTTGTAACCTTTCTAAATGTCGGCCATTACAAGTTTTCAAATTCAAATAACATAAAAACGAGCGAATCCATAAAAAATTACTTGTTTTAGCCAGTTTTTGTTTAATCGATGTAGTTCACCATGTTTGACGGAACTACTCCGTTATTTTTGGTCTGATTTCTTTGAAACGGGCATTTGTGTATTGAACTGAACACAAAACGAGCTAAAAAAATTATTTATAATTTTTTGTGGATACGGCTGTTTTTATGTTATTTGGATTTGAAAACTTTTAATTCCCACCATTTTGAAAGATTACAAGTTTAGAAATTATTTCCTAAACAGGCCTTTATAAGGACAAAATTCGTGGGAAGTTTCATCTCTGTATTGTAAGTGGTTTTAAAATTTTAATTTAATTTTACCTAAACATTTTAGACGGAAAACTAACATACCTTCATAGAAGCTGTTTTATTCATTTTTATGTGTACAATCATATCCTAATGTCCATTATTTCAGTTAGAGAGACAGTCTAATTTACGAATGAAAATGCAATCTGAAATAAGACTGAGAGTATTACAGCGTGAACTGACAGAGTCTGTCCCAGCTTAAAAGAGCTCTCAACAAATGATGTTATTGAAATATTGTCTTGTTCGTACCTATTAAAGAGCGCGCTTGCTAGAGTGACAATGTAGTACTGATAGCTTCATTTAATTTTGTAGTTTAGTTACTGATTTCATTGCACCATTGAAAAATATATAACAATAATAACATTTTTAACAATGTATTGTCCATTACAAAATGTTTAAGGATCATACACCCCCTTGCGTCCACCCATGTTTATTTTAATTTTAATTTCCTACTAAATGCCTAAAATAATTATGATGTTTTATTTGTGTGTTGTCAGAATTCACATTAACAGTTGATTTACAAATAAGTAGAGGTATGCTATGAAATGGTTTTACAAATAAATGGTTTAATCACTCTGTAATACAAAATTGAGTACACATGAGTACTTTATTATCTCGGGGTTTCAATGTTTATTAATTTGCCGGCTAGCTTACGGTTATATTTGAAACACAATTCTTTGTAAAGTCATTAACAAATGAATAAAATTCTTAATTACTAAAACAATTATTACTATACTTAGGAATAATGAATGATGATTGATTCGTATGGAATGATTGATGGATGATTACAATTTTGAACTTATGCTAAAATGTTCTATTTTAAACAAGATAGTCTTTTGATTAGTTTTTAGATTGAGGAAGCGAATGTATATTATTTGGTGGGTAATTTTAAAAGGTATCAATTTAAAAAAATAGAGAGTCTGCAGATTTGATGTGACGTAATGAATAAACTCACACATATGGCTAAAGGTGGATATTATAATTACCAGTGTTTGTATTTGCTGTTTTTTTGTTGTTGTAATACTGTACTTTCTATTATTTATTAAGTTTGTAGGTGTAACACATTATTTCTTCTTGCTGTTTAATCTGATAGATTTATGAGGTATATTTTGAATTGTCTGCCATAAAATAAAATATTGAACTGTCTTCAACCAAAGTTAGTAACCAAGTCCCTATAATTCAAAAAAAGGTTCTTCTTCCACCCTCTTGTAATGCTTCTTCTTCTCCCTCCTTAACCTTTCCAATCATCTTTCCTCTTACATTTGTGTTGGCGTACCCTTAAGCCTATATGATTTTTTTTACAAACATGATGAATGATCTTATTACTAATGTTTGGAATGGGATGTGAGGGTAATGAGCTGTATATGTTTTTTTATTTTTATTATGAGTGCTATCAGGGACTGGTAGCTTATAAAATGATCCCTGATATGATGTACCAACTACTTATGATATGAATAGAATTTTGGTATCATTCCTTGCCTTTATTTGAATAGTCATACATCATTTTGCTGCTACCGTCTTTTTTTTACATTCATCGTCAGAAACATTTATTGTCATCAGAGTTATATAACAATAAAAAATTACAAGTCAATCTGTTAAGTAAAAGTTGGTAAAACCTTGCTCACATGATTTGTTGACATTGTTACAGGTAGCATATTTTATTCAGTGATGAGCGTCATATTTTATTTTTATTTAAAGTTTAAAATGCGCAACTCCTTTAACTTTTTTCAGCTAGTAGGCATAATTTCATTAAAAATTATATGGGAAAGTGATTAGTTTAGGGAAAATACCAGGAAACTATTTTTATATTACTGATTTAAGTCTAATTGCAATTTATCAAAGAATTTTTTTTGGAAAAAGTATGAACTATGACTCCTTGTACCTCAAGGCCCAATAGTTTAAATTCAAATTTGCTTAACAAATTGAAGCCTTAGCACGACTGCCGCTAGCACAGTGACGGAACTTGGCTGATACTCAGGCTGTCTATGGTACTTCTTCCAACGGATTTAGAATTTTTGAAACAACCTTCTATATGTTTGGTTTTGTATTTCCGTATAATGCAGATTTTTCTAAATATCGATAGTTTGAAGTTGTCATCGAAACTGATTATAATCCTAACGCTATTTTGTTTCAATGAACTTTTGTATTTATTTACACATTTGTTATTTTGGAGTTGATTACAGTATGAGTAGTTAAAGACCTAATTGTTAAGAAATTGATGATTTTGTATGGGATAGCTTTAAATTATTTTTGTTGTGTGTAAATACTTTATTGATTTTTTTATTAGATGTGTTTAGGTAAACGATATGAACAAAATATAATAATAGCAATTATACCATTAAATTTAAAGTTTTATGAAATACAAAGATCAATAAATGTACAGAAATATACATTACTACACATATTTTTTGGAAAACCTCTTGACAACGGCTAATCTACATAGTATTTTAACATGTCTGGACACTCCTATTTCAAATGACACCTCACTCATTTCAATATTTACAAATTGTTAATATTTAATGACGGAAAATATTATAATAATTGTAAATATACCATTCAATTTGGTCCTTTTTAAAGTTTTATGTAAATAAAGATCAATACATTTACTAGGACATAGATTTTTTGGAAAACATCATATTGGAAAGTGTTTAAACATTTCCGGATATTCCTTTTTCAAATTACTTCTCACTTATCCCATTATTTTAAAATTTGAAATAACTTAAGACTGAGTAAAATTACTAGACACCCCCTGTCTTTACCTATTTACTTAAAGACGAATTCTGCTTAAAAATCAGTTTTCTAAATAATAGTTTATAAGGTAGATAACTCACCCTTCCGTTGCTGTGGCTACTACTCTACTAGCATGTGGAGCTGTGTTTAACATCCACTCATGGCAATTTGTTGTGTCAATATTTGTACTCGAGTGAAGTGAAGTCTGACAGATAATTGCTCTTTAAACTGTCATAGTCAACGGTAATTGTAATACCTCAGTAGATTGTAATTGTGTGCTATGAAGTCCAGAAAAGGTTTGTTAATAAATCAAAATAATAGTTTGAGGTCTTTAGATTAGCAGTAGTGGCATTAAAGTCTTAGGGGTCTTTAAGATTTTTTTATAAGAGCCCTCTCTCATTATAATTATGTAGGAACCTTTTTTGAGTTCTACTAACTGGATTGTATGTAAGCTTTTTCAGTGTTCAGTGAGAAAATGCAAGAAAATCAACTTCTAGAAATTATTTTGAATTACTCAAGAATCGTTTTTTTCAACAACACCAATATTTTAAAATCTGCTCATAGAAATAGGCGTAAAAAGTAAAATAAGTAAAAAACTGATAATGTTAAATTTTTGGGTAAAATTTTACTCACAATTTAAATTAAAAATACTGTTTGAAAATACGTCCTTGCTCTGGAATACCACAACATGTATTTACACATTGCAACTTTGCATGTCTGAAGATAATACAAATATCCTGTTCAAAATAAATTATTGATGAGGAAATGAATGGTTTCTGTTATTTAGATTATTTCAATGAATATTATATTACTGGTTCTCAGCACTCTAATCTTAATGGAAGTAAAATAATAAATATTTATTGTTTTGTGTCAACCCTTAAATCTAAATGAATTCTAGCCTCTCATTCCAGGTCATGATCTATATGTGTGCCAAATTTCATTCAAATCCATCCAGTAGTTTTTACGTGATTGAGTAACACACAGACAGACACCATTAGATTTTTATATAATAATATACAACCAATAACTAAATATAACCGATGAAAACAATGCTTTATGTTTTATATCAAAGGGAGAAGTTTTTGAGTGAAATCTTTACGAAACAAAGAACAACTAACTTAAAGTTTATTCTATTTTAAAAATATTTGTACCTAGGTACAAATTATAGAAAAAAATAGGAACAGCTTTACTTCTGACAAGTATTTAAAAAAAAATTTATTATAAAATAGTGCAATGCATATAACCAAGGCCATGAAGAGAAAATCTGGCTCGAAGTAGTAACAATATTTTATACATGACTGTTTGCCTCCTGAACTGTGATCTATACTTATAAAAGCCAAATACCATTGACTCATTGACTCATCACAGTTTCACCAAAACCACGAGGCCTACAAACATGAAATTTTGCACTAATACTCTTTATAGGCTCTAGACGCGCACTAAAAAGGGTTTCCGAAAATTCGAAATTTTAGGGGGATTTGGGGGGTCAAAGTTACTAAATCACGATTTATCAAAATCTACCGAATGGATTGGAATGAAATTTGGTATGCAACTTCCTCTAGGGCCATTGATGCTCGCTAAGAAAGGGTTTTAAAAAATTCGAAATTTTAGGGGAGTTTGGGGTGCTCAAAGTTACAAAATCACAATTTCTCTAAAACCATCAAACGGATTGGAATGAAATTTGGTATGTAGCTTCCTCTAGGGTCCTAGGTACTCGCTAAGAAAGGGTTTTAAAAAATTCTAAATTTTAGGAGGGTTTGGGGGTCAGAGTTACTAAAAAGAAACACCGAACAGATTGGACTGAAATTTATTATGTAGCTTCCTCTAGGGCCTTAGGTGCTCGCTAAGAAAGTTTTTTAAAAAAAAATCAAAATTTTAGTGGAGGTTTGGGGGGGGGTCAAAGTTACTAAAAATCCCCATAAGAAATACATAGTGTAATATATTTATTGATATAATATATTTTTTGTTAATATACATTTAACTTTGATTTGTCTATCCGTGCAAAAGCCGGATCGGGCCATCTAGTTAGTAATAAACTAGGTTACATACCTTGCGTACCGTCAACAGTTCTGTCCTTTAATTGGCGACGACCGGTTTCGGAAGCTTACTCTATGCTTCCATTGTCAAGAATGCACATATACAATGCATTTTAATACGACGCCAACAACACCCTCAATGAGAAATTTAAATATAATTCTAACGTGTTGTTCAACGCCATTAACCGCATAAATACACCACCGAGCCTAGGGAATAAGATAAGCAGCGAACAAGTGGGGGTAGGGTAGAGGTAGCAATCACGTGGAGGATATTTCCGTATGGCCAGCATGCGTGAAGTGTGTTTTATGTTTTTTATTTATTAATGTTAGACATGTGTTTAGTGACATTTTTATTTAGTGTTAGGTGTGCTTTTTGTTGTTTGTGTTTTATATTTATTATGACTTGACAATGGAAGCATGGAAGCATAGAATAAGCTTCCGAAACCGGTCGTCGCCAATTAAAGGACAGAACTGTTGACGGTACGCAAGGTATGTAACCTAGTTTATAACGATATTTTGTTTTATTAGTTGCAAAAAATAAAAAGTGTACCTACAGTATGATATTATATTACATTTGTTGAGGTTATAGTCTAATATTAGAAAGGTGTTTTATATTTAATGGAGAAAGATTTTGAAAAGGGTGCTGGATAAAGGTGAGTCCATCGCTAGGCTATTGTGATGAGCTATTAAGATTCATTATTAAATTCAAAGTAATTTTGATACAGAAATGTTTTAGCAGAGAAATTAGCTTGTTAATAGTGGTTGTTGGGAGGAGAATACTACAAGAATATTATGTGGATGACACGTCTTTGTATTTAACGGAAGTAATAGGTAACTACAACTTCTAAACATATATATATATGAATAATGTGGACCATAACCTTAATTTCATCTTAGAATAGGAAAATTATAATATAAATTTTCATGTCAACCAATAACCATGTCGAGAACCAATAACAATTAATTGTACCTTCAAATTGCATCATCACACTATTCTTGTGAGCAGAAATTAGCAGCATAATACAGTTTTATACTTAGTACTTACTTTAACCAACTCCATGACAGATAATGGCTATGACCAAAAACTATGTATAGTAAAATATACTGCTGTGGCTAATGGATATAAAACTATCACAATTGACAAATTACTTTCGACATATACATACGGAACATAAGAGAGATTTATTTACGGAACAAAATTTGTTATTTACTGTAGTGTTTGCTTTATTACTTGTATTGTGTATACGCTAATTAAAATTTAATTTTTACTTCATTACTTGGCTTTAAGAATAGTTTTAATAAAAAATCTTTTAACTATTAAACATAGAATACTGCAATATTTTGCAAGTGCTATCTATAAATGTTGTCAAATTCATAGAAATCATTGTACTACAGAGTATCAAACTAGGCTGCCGATTGCATTAGGCCAGTTAGTTTTGAGGCTACTGAATTTCCTAAAAGATAAATTTTGTATCTTTAAGTTTTTCAAATGAGCTATGAAATGCTGAGATAAAAATGGACAGCGAAAAATGTTTTAGTTTAATTAATTTTTGCTCGATGTCTTATCTTTATGCCAGTTAAACTAATAAAGATGGGAGAGCTGTACTTAGGGCAAGCAAATTAAACGCTAGTAAGTAGGCTTCAACCTATGCAACTGTGTTTGCGGCTCCAATTGTAGTCGAGTGGACGAGCTCGTTAATCACTGTGCCATACTGTTTTTAAAGTTGACAAACTTACTATTTCAGTTAAATTAGACCAAAAGAGACAAAATTGACTACAAAGCTGATTTTTTCATGCACATATGTTTTCATGCTACAGATAAACAGGCCTATATTCTAAAAATATCAGCAAGCCAAAGAGATTTAAAGTCAAAGGTCAACAACATTTGCTATACATTGTACTTCAATGACAGTGATAATCACACCCTGATTTCAGATAGCTAGGGCTCTAGGCAGATAATCTTTAGCCGCCCTTCCTTTTTCAATTCTCCCCAAACATTAAAACATTTGACAAACTAGTTGGTTTTATGCAAAAGTTTTCAAAAACAAAGACATAGAAGTTATTTAAACACTCCCTTTACCTCCACCTCACCTTATAAATAAGGTCAATCAAAAGGTTTTGTGTTTCTTTTAAGATAAGAACGGTTATATTACATGTATTTCTGTTATACTTTAAATTGTAGCATTAAACAAGTATTATTGTTTTTTTAAATTTATTTTTATCCCTTCCCTGAAATTTTGGTCATATTTACTCCCGTCCCTACCAGTGGTGGATTCAGGTCATCATTTTGGGAGGGGAACTTTCTGGGGGGGGAGGAGGGGTTGTCGGATATGTAGTTTGAAATTATCAAACTAAAATATCCAATTTGGGCGTATTTTCATGTTGACATTTTCCTGCATTATTTTATGTTTTGTAAAATTTTTTTTAAACTTACTATTCAGATTTTGTATAATAGTTGAGTAGTAAACCTTTTAATTATTTGAACAGAACTACTTAATATGTTTAAAGAGTAGACTACTAATAGAAAAATTTTACAACTTTGACTTCAAAGAAACAAGCTTGATACTAATTATAAATGAAGAGGTGACTTTTTAGCTTAAAATAACGACATTTGAAGTTAAATTTATATTGAGTGTACTTAGGCCTAACGCTGCAGAGAAAGTCTATGGTTTCCTCCTGATTTTTTTAATCTCTCAATCACTTTAGTTGGGTTCAATAGGTAGGCTATATCGTGGTGTATATATAAGAGAACCAATCTTTTCTGAACCATGATAGTTCTTGTCCACTACTTCAAGTGCCCTTAAGGGCCATGTTATACGGGCGCTATTAGCACCGCTTTGATAACGCTGAAACCAGACGTTAAATTCCCAAGTTATGACGTTGAAAGCGGATCGTAACGTGTCGTCAACGCGGGACTCTGTCAACGTGGCGTCACTCACTTCCAAGATGGACACCTTTCAGTTAGGCTGTCTAGGTGTATTAAAAATAGTATAAACATTTGAGGAATTGTGTAGGAGAAAGGGTAGACGATGGGGCATTGTCTCACCAACCTCATTCCAGCATTTAGCTTTCAATTATTTATTGCTATAATCCTTTGACTTAACGTCATAAAGCGGTGGCTGCTGTTCGATAGCGTAAATAATTTTTCCCTGTCCAAAATTTTGTCACTTTGAAGTACACAATAACCACTTTGAAATTAACAATAACATCTAGAACCAGGACAAAGTCAATACTTTTGACTACTGTGGCCTCTCTGGTCAGCGCTCCATATAACTTGCTTCGACGTTGATAGAGCCCGGTTAACGCGGATTCGCTAGCGTTTGTAACGCTCGTATAACATGGACCACCTGAGTTCCCTTTACCCAATAAACCGATGTTAACGTGACGTTAAAAACATGGCGCTAACAGCACTCGTATAACACGGCCTAAGGAAGAAGTGACATTTCCCCACTTGCACTGCTGACTGGCGAGGTACACAGAACTTGAATAAGTGTGTGGACGATGGAGAAAACATCTTTGTCACAAATATTTAGTATTGCTCGGTAAAAAACATAACGTGAATTTCATGTAAGATAAAAGTTGCTTAGTCCTACATTGATTACTGTAGTTAATTTCGGCATGGACTCCTTTTTGTTACGTACTTTGTTGGAAGCGCGAGTAAAAAACGAATATATCAAAGACCTGTAGTAAAAAAAGTTATTACATTGTAATTCTCAAAGCAACACTGCATTATTGTATTGTACTGCAATATAATCTCTTTACCTCTACATCTTTGAAAATATTTTTTAGATAACATAATTAATTAATTCTCAATTTTGTAAAAAGAACAATACAGATTATCAAATTCAAAAAATGTATGCCTACTACACGGATTGTTGATGCATAATTCAAAGAACCATAGTCTAAGGTTGGCCAATAGACCCTTACTCGCACCACACCGTTGCGTCGTCTGGCCATTTTACCGCTGCGCTTCAGCATATAATATTAGTACAGACTTGTAAAAACAGGACTTGAGTTCAAAATATCAAGTTGGTTGCAATTCAATATTTATGAATTTTAGATGTACTAAACGTTCCCCCCCTATGGATCCGCCACTGCCCCCTTCAAACAGGTGCTCTGGGCAAATGCCCATTGACCCATTTGTAAATCTGGGCCTGGTGATAGTGAAACTTAAATAAAAACTTCTACAAAATTGGTTATACTATTTTTTTCCAAAAATTATGCAAGTTGCGTGATATACAATAGAGAAGGAGTAACAATGAATTTGTATATGGGTTAAGGCTGTATAAACTGTATACATGCACTTTACAAGGAAATTGAAAACAAAAAATAAACTATTATTTATAAAAATATTTTTATAGATCACAAATAAAAAATTATTGAATTTTTATCTATACCATCTACTAGATAGTATGCAAGGATCTTTTTTTGCACAGTTTCTTTTATAGGCCTAATCCATGTTGTTGTTTGTTAACTTATCCATTCTAATTGTTAACAACGTTCAATGTTAGATATTTATTATTTTTGTAATAAAATATATATTCAGTTGAAATTGAAATTAACCTTGTGTTTCAGTCCAAGGGTTTGTCGGAAGATTTGCTGCGGAAGTAACAGAAATGATCTTCCTGCTTCTGAATCCTAAAGACTTGGCATCGAGTTCGTTGGTCTGTAAGAGCTGGCGAGACGCAATAAACACGAACATTATTTGGAGACGACATTGCAAGAAGCGTGGCTGGACATCTACACTTAGCGAATGGTCATGCTTCCAAAAATCTGCTCACCTTTGGTCCGGACCTTACTATAACCAATACAGAGACGAAAAACTGCTACCACTCTGCGAGCAAAGACTGTGTTTTAACAAGTACATGTTCTTATTAAAAAATTGGAGGGAACGGAATTTTTCCACGTATCGTGTAAAGAAACCTATTAATCAAACCATCATGTTATCAAGCAGTACACCGCATGTACCATCACCGTGTGATGGTAAATATGTAGTAATGTTTGATAACCATTTAAAAAAGTTGTTGGTTTGGAGTGTTGAAGGAGAACCATATGGGGTTAATTGTGATTATTGTCAACAACGGATGGATGTCACTGATATCCGCGTCTGTTTTGATACGATTGCCATCGTTCAGGGGCCTTATATTTCCGTTTATATTAACAAAGGGATTAGATTCGAACACGCCTATATCAAATCTCAATTTGTACCGGAGAATAACCGACCGCATAATGGTGTGGTAGCGGAACTTAGTAAAATAAATATTGAAATGAATAAAGATTATTTATTTGGTTGCCCTAGTTATCAAAATGCTCATGCATACGTTTGGGATAGGATAACCGGCGATCTTATTACCTCCATAACGTTCGATTCTAACTATCCAATACTAAATGTGACCAATCTATATGAATCGTCTATTTATTTCGGTCGACAGAATGTAAGGAGTGCTCACAAAGTGGTCGAGTACGATATAAAACAAAAGAGTTGGAGTAAATTTAACATCGATTGTCCTCAACATGTGAAACAACTTGTAGTTAACAACGATTATATCTGCACAGTTACTTCGGAAAACGGGCGTAGAGAATTAATTAACGATGTTTGTGTTTGGAATAGAGCTACAGGAGCGATTATCAAATCGTTCAAAGGATTCGGTAAATCGTATCAATTTGTTAATAACTATCTAGTTTACTATTATAATGCGAGAGTAGTAGTACATCCGCTCGATGAGAATGACGCGCCTAGAGAAGTCTGTTTAGACGATTGCATTACGAACGTGAGACCTGTTTTTGATCATTTGCTCGTACTTAGCACTATGGGAAAAGTGGAAGTATGGGACTGGATGATGAAGAGAAAACTGTATACTGTTTTCTATCCAAAATGTCTAAGTATGGAAATGTGGGTAGACTGTGAGAAAATTGTCTTGCTATCCGATAGAAATTCAGAAATTGTTGTTTTACGATTTTAGTAGACCGTAAATAAAGCTAAAGGATATTTAGTATATTGCATTGTATATATTTAGAGCGTAACAAATTTAAAAAATGTCTGTACATATATTTTATCAGTATAATATTGGTTGCATGTTATCGAGTAAATAAAATATGTTCATAAAATTTGTCTTCCGTTGTCGAATGTATTATATATGTTGAAGAAATCTGTAAATAGATATTATCTAAAAATAATTTACTGCTTTTAGATTTCAATAATACCGTGCATTATGTGTAGCACTTTCCTTAGATAAAATTTTTAAAAGTCTTTATTCTAAGAAGGTAGCAGCCAGTAATTATATTTGGGAGAAAATTGTAAAAAAATGAAGAGGAGCATTTAGCAGCTTCACATGAGGAATATATATCTGTGATTCTCTTCAACAGATATAATCCAACAAACTTGTATATTACATAATATATATTTTATTTAAATCTGTTCAACGATCTTCTGTTCCAAAATTGTTTTTCCTGTAAGGCCACTTACACACTTGTAACTGACTATCGAGCTAAAATACTAGCATAATTAAATAGCATCGTAACCTATTTTTGCAACGAGCATTTCAATGTTTTGCCAGTTCAACTATCATCCTAAACTTCAGACAAAAATAGAAATTTAAAACATAGTCTCTCCTTTGAGTAAATTATTAGATTCGGCTTGTCACGAGATTGCTTGTCAAAATGTTCACTTTAATCTCAACCGTTTAAGATCGCGGCTAAACAATCGAGCATAATATTTGTTGTTTCAGTGAAAACTCAAAAACTGATGGTCGCTGAGAGCATCGAGCTGCATCATGAATTCACTGAAATGTGGTGTAACAGTATACGTTGTGAAGTGCTACTTTTCATCAAATGTTTTATTGAAGCACAGTATAGCTCGATGATTGTACAAGTTTGTATGCGGTTTAAGAATGTTTTTAGTTAGACCAACATAACACGTAAAATTTCTGTTAATGTATCTGTCTTTCAAGTCAGGTAATTGCTTTATACATATTTATTTAGTTAAAGTAAAAAAATTGCTTTAATTGAAACCACATATAATTATTGATTAAAGCATAAAGATTTTCTTGATTGTAGAGTATGCTGAATTTAGGTTTTTTTAAATTTTGGGTATAAACTAGAACCTTGATAATTCGAGTCGCAATAGTTCGAGGGTCCGAGTATTTCAAGCTGTGTTCGGTAAATAAAATAACTGCTTTTTTCGATATTTTAAAGCTTTTAAAACATCAATTGTAATATGCCTGCAAAATTACTGTATTACCGCCACTCCGTTGTATGTTTAAAATGCCGTAGGTAATGACTCAACATTGGGTCTTGCCGCCGCCGCTTATATATCTCATGTTAGCTAAGTCATTCTCAACCTCTTGCTATTCTAAAAATAGTTCAGTTGTAGACTGTCAGTTACCTCGGAAGTACGCGCGCTACGCTTGTTATATAACATTGTGCAGCACTGCGTTATGGCAAACAACAAGCCGACTGACACGATGCTACTGACGATGGCGTGACATTGCAGCTCAAAATCGTGGCTATACTTTGAAGCAAAAACTATTGGACTTTTTTTTAAACTTTAATTGTGTGTAGTGTTGTACAATAATGTTGTGTGTGTAATGTGTATGTACAGCACTTTCCATTTTTGTCCATTTCTTCGCATATTCAGAGTTTTTTATAGTTCGAGTTACAGTCAGCCCCAATTAGCTCGAACTATCGAGGTTCTACTGTATACATTTTGTGAAGTACCTACTTAGCTGAATTTGATGCATTCTCATTCTGTAAAACATGTTAAAAAATGTTTACTAAAGTATATTGTTTCAGAACAATTCTACTTCAAATTTACTCTGTTATTTTTACCAAGTACAATATTATTTTGTTGTTTTAGGTCCATTTTCAGTAATAATGATCTCAAATGTGTCTAATGATATGTTCTTTAAGTTTTTTTTTTATTAAAAAAAAACATTTATTTTTGTTCTTTTTTTTTATTCCTTTTATTACAATAAGAAAGCACAATTTCGGTTAATTATGAAGATTAAATGGATCGAATATTTAAATTATACAACTTAGAGCAACTTTTTATAAGGTTGATGTTAATAGGTGAATATAATTAAGGATAATCAAAATATCGAGTACATATACATAATACATACATAATATACTTAATTTGTACGTATATTTAGGGAAGACTTACCTAATAATAAACTGAAAACTCTTTTATCTAATTTTAATGAGACATGCTGTTTTGTTAAATCGACAAAAAATATATAACATTGACTTTATCGGACTAACAGCAAGTGCGAGGCTAAGTTATTGGATAAATTTGTTTTTAGTAGTGTTCATTGCATATAGTGTCCCATAACTCAGTTTCCCAAGTAAAAACATCTGTATTATGTTTAATCTTTGGTATCACACATTAAGATGCATCTCAAAATGTAACGTTTCTATAAAAATTCAACTATTGTGTCTATTAATACAGCAATTTGGTTTGAAAATATCTTGCCCTCAAAATAACTGTTTTGTAGAAATTGAGATCAGCTTCACAACATTCAACTTTTCTATCGCAGCCACTTTCATGTAGAGTATGAAACATTTTAAATCAATGAGTTCTCTTTATATTTGTAAATGAGCTAATGTTTTTTTTCAGGTTGAAGTACATAGGCTTCTCCTATAATTTGTTTCCTTTTGTAACCAAAGATCATGGCCTCCGATATATTGGGACATTTGCCGTGCTACCGTAACATTAAAATTAAATATATATATTTAGTAAATGTTATCATATAGGTAAGGCAGCACAAGGAAATTTATTTTAAAATCAACTCAAATCTTGAAAGTCTCTTTATTAAACATCTAACACAAGTGAACCATGTTTTTTTCTTTTGAGAACGTATAGGATCATATTTTAAAAACTGAACGTACAACAATAAATAGCTCCAGCTGCCCCATTGTGAACCTGTCTACCAACCTAACAACAGCATATTTATTTTCGGTGAAATTAATTTCCCTGCTGTAATAATTCTTAAACTATTTCACGTTCTATGTCTGACTTATATGCCACTTTGCAGTTTAATTGAACCAAGTCTACTCCTGAAATCAATTTGAAATTTATTATTGTAGTTATTCAGTTTTATATTGCTCTTGTTAAAAAAGAACATAATATACGGAATTAATTTGTAATATTAGGCTTTTATTTTAATTTGGTGTTTGGTATTTTTTAGAAGTAAGGTTTAGTTTAAAACATAGAAGTAAATTTATAAAATGAAAAGTTATTTAAACAAAATGCATTCAACAGAAGTGATATTAGATAATATGTGTCCTATTTGTTTTTAATTAGATTTAAGTTTAAAAAAAGTTCATTTGACATATACATAGACTGTACTAACGATAAAAATATTTTATATTTGGGATGTTTGTTAGGTTAGTTTAATCTAATGTAGCATAGGTTGTAGTATAATTTGTGATTTTAAACTAATTATTTTTTATTGACTCAGAATGAAATATGGACAACTGATTTGTAAATTATTGTGTTGCAACGCAATTTTAAATAGTTTGACGATTAAATTACCAATAAAATATATGAAAAGTGTACCATAACTTACATAATATATCTTGCAATACTTTCTATTCGTAGTTTATTTCATGTTAAGTACTTAATAGCATTTATTAATTTGAAATACATTTTTTAACTAAGTCAGTGTTTATTTGTTCCTTGTTCAGAATTCTTTTATATTTTAAAAATATTTATGGTAAACTAGTTAAAAAATTTACTGCTAAGCAACTTTTAGGAAATTTTGGTTTTAGAATGTTTAAATTAGAGTTGGACAAGTTTGGCCAGTACTAAAGGGTTCCTACAGAATTTTAATAATTGGTTTCACTGACCAACTCGCAGTATTTAAAAACAAATTTTACCACAATATTTCTTTTACATTTTAATACTTTAAAGCAGGTGGATTATACAGGGTGATTCAGAACTCTCTACCAATATTTTAAGGCATTGTTTCTGTGACAAAAACAAATCTAAAAATATCTTATTTAAAGTCCCCAGTTACTCACACAGGCACCATTTTGTTTTTTCATGTATCATTTTTGTTGTTAAAAAACTATTAAAAGTATAATTTTGAACTTTTGCATACAGTTTTACAACAATTAAGAAAATCTAAAAATAATCAATATTTTCATCAATCTTAACGGAGGCCTTTTAAAACCTGTGAACATTAAAAACTTTTAAATGACTAATTAATTGAATCAAGATTTTTCTTGAATATTTTTACATATTTTTATAACAAATCTAACGACACCTTATTTTTTGAGATTGACCAAAGGTTTATCAAGACATGCTACTTTTTATGGTGCGCAACTGTTGGTAGCAGCTGCAGTTCTGTCGAGGTTTTAATATCCTCCAGAACAATATGAGAATCACCTAACTCTTACCATGGTTTTAACAGCTGTTGTAAATGTTAACACAATAACCACCTGATGAAAATATTAATTGTTTTTTGTAAATGTTTACACAATAACCAGGTGATGAAAATATTCATTGTTGTTATTTGCTTCTAACCTATTACAGTTTTTTTCGTAGTTTCCAATCTGTAAATATCTTAGTAATTTCATTCATTGATTATTTATTTAGTGTAATAATAACTACACACTATTGTTTAAAGTAGGGGTCTCCAAACTATTTTACCCAAGGGCCGTATTGAAATTTCGAGGTAATATGGCGGGCCAACAGGGTCTGGGCGACTTGTCCCCCAGTTTGGAAAATTTGACACTTGAAAACAGTGTTTTTAATCATTTCCAGTCTATTTTTACAAATAGGCCTAAATTAATTTTTAAACGTAAGTTTTAAGTGTCTCTGAGTCTAACACTAATATATGATTTTAACTCTTTTTTATACCAATATAATTAATTTTTATTGGTTAAAATTAAATAAAAAGTAATAAGCAGTTTAAATACAAAGGTTAAAAAAACACTCAGGAGAATCATACTTATTTATTTAAACTTAAAATATGTAACACAAACATTTTTGAAAAGAAAATCCTGTCTTTATTTTTAGTGAGATGTGTGCAGCTGTTTTTTATTCACAATGTCTGTCCATTTTGGATTAAAATTTGTAGTTCCAATAGTGAGCATAGCTTTTAGGTGCTCATCCGACAACATTGACCTGTATTTTTATTTCACATGTGTCATCTTCGAAAAGGTTTGCTCACAAATATATGTGAAAACAAATATAGTTATCATTTCTCTCGCTAAATTCTATCATTAAATTTAGGTATTAAAAAAAAAGAATTATTACAATATGTTTGCGTTTGCCTTACTGGACTGGAATACCGAACAGAACAGAAACGCCGAAAAAGGTATTTATATAGTATATAAATTATTACAACTTAGTTACTTAGTTACATACCTGTAAAAAGGACGAAGATCTTAATTTTTGTAACACTCGGAGAAGTATTCTTTTAAGTTTTAATTTGACATAAGGTCAATCAATTCGAGCTGAAGTTCTGTAGGAGCATCTCCAACTTTATATTTAAATAGATTTTGGAATAGGTTGATCTTTTCTGATGTAGTTGCTTCATCAAAGTCTGAAAAGCGAGTTTCAAACTCCTCAAGTAGTTTTGAAATAGCTTGTGCTGCCATATTGAGATGGACACGGCACACTTGTTTCACTAGCAAATTTGTTCCAAGTTTCAAAATAGTCCACAACTGTTTTTCCTAATTGTTTTTTCAAAAAGTACTAGTTTCAATCTGAAAGATTTCACGTGTTAAAACAAATCATTTACAAACGAACTCTTGCCTTGAAGTTTCAAATTAAAAATATTAAGATGTGGTAATATCAACAAGAAATGCAAGTTTCCATAGCCACTAATCACTCGAAAGCTCTTCTACTGGCTTGCCCTGATCAATCATAAAAATGTCAATTTCTTGGTGTAGCTCAAAAAACCTCATAAGCACCTTTCCTCTGCTTAGCCAACGCACCTCACAATGGTATAGGATGTCTGGGTACTGACTTTCTATTTCTGACAAAAAGTTCTTAAACTGACTGTGTTTAAGAGAATGTGGTCTGATGTAATTTACAGTTTTTACCACTACTTTCATTATTTCTGATACGTCAAGGGTTTTCCCACACAGTGCTTGTTGGTGAACAATGCAGTGTAACACCATTGGTTTTTCCCCTCCTGCACTTTTAACAGCATTGCACACTCTCAATATCTAAAACAAAACTTTTTTGTTATTGGCGTCTGCGGGCCGGACCAAATCCTTCCGCGGGCCGTAGTTTGGAGACCCCTGGTTTAAAGAGTACCTCATGGCTAATGACACCAATGAAGAGTATTGTGACGTGGATTTTAGGTATGGAGCTGCTTTAGGAAACTCTTCTGGAACAATTTTGTGGAAGACGAGGGAGGATATATTTTCGGTTGAATGTAAAGAAATTTTTTAGAGCAGTTTTTGATGAAAACTTACAAATAAGTACTAGTTATTAGTGCAATGCCACAGTACGGAGGGTTTTAAAAGGTGAGAGAATGCATCCGTTCCATTCGCAAAAAGTCACCCATTATAATGGTCGTGTGGCTTGCTCTCGCGGTTGTATACAACCCAGATTCCCATGAAAAAGTTCTGTTCAACGATGAAAGCAGTTTCAATCGAGACTGGATATTCAATAATAAATAGAAATAGTCAAGTGTCGGCTGAAGAAAGTAATGAAAGGAAGTTAGTTGATTCTCAGTTAATGTGTGGGAAGGAGTTTTCTGAAAATATTTCATTGGTCCTTACATTGTGCTCAATAGATTGAACTCTGCTACAATCTTGTTGCTCACTATCTTGTATTTTTTAGGGATATCCTTCCGGCATTGTTGTAGAATGTTACTTTAAGAAAGACAAAGCATGTGGTTTCAGCTCGACGGTGCTCCTGCGCATTTTTGATACAATGCACGCTAAGGCATTTAGATTTGTTGTTTGGTGAGTGTTGAATTGGCCAAGGAGGACTGACACCCCCCAGACCTGATGCTTTAAACTGTAATTGCAAGGGTTTCATTGTCACACTTATTTATTCATTATGTAACATAAGTCAGATTCGATTTTATAGATATTTGCTATAGCTTGTGTAGTGGCAAAGGAGAATTTGTTCCAAGAAATTATATAATAATTATTCAGAAGAGCTTCTGTTGTAGAATACACTGCGAAATACCTAAATTACCTACTTGTAACTTGATGATTTCCTTTTTCCAGAGCCTTACTTAAATGTCCACCTACCCTCATTTTGTGTATTTTGAACAAAATGGAGATAACACTTGCACAATAAAATAGTCAACTTTGTCCCCTCCAAGTGCAAAACTCTCACAATCTTGAAACATCAACTTAAATTCTGTATTTAAATTGTTACACGACTTGGAAAAATACATATTTAAAAAATAATTTGCAGACAATAAAATATTTCTATAAGAATATTGTACTTATAGTTTACTGTCTCATGGTCTATTTACTCTCCTCATAAAGGTTATCACGGTTTCAAAACTCTACGTTTCCATCAACAGGCCATACAAAAACACACAAATCACTTAATCGAGGTCGTCACGAAAGTTAAAACAATTAATTAAAAAACAAATGCTGGTATCACTTCAAATTTTGATATGTTACTTCGGTCGAAATATTGCGTGCGATACCGGTAAAGGGCAAATCTAGACTGCGGAACTATATAGTTGTCATTGAGATTCCCTCCCTTCTCTGTTATCTGTAGTGGCGGTACGATAAGATGTATGTTTATCAATGCTTAATGCGATGTCGTAAATTAAATTTGATTTAAAAGATAATTAAGGACATTGACAGGATCCATTTTTACATCTTTGTAGATCTCGAACTCTTCTACGGAATCCATGTACCTACTTTTTTTACAAAAGTGTAACATTTCAATGTTGTTGTGGATGTCAATGTATTTACGGTCCTTTTCGATAAGATGTTCACCGAAAGCAGAGTTTGCGGATAGGGTCCTCTTAGACAGGTGTTCCTTAAATCTTTTGTTGAAAGAGCGGGCCGTCTATCCGATATAAAAATTGGGGCATTCGCTACAAGTGATTTTGTATACGCCAGTCTCATCATGCTTGTGACTTAAGTTATTTATTGGCTTATTCAAAAAAGAAGATAATTTATTTGAAGTATTGAAAGCAACGGTAATGTTCTCCTTTGCTAATACATATTTTAAAGTGTGACTCAATGCAGATCCATATTCTGTGGAAACGTAAATTTGTTTTTTCTTATTTTTATGTTTTCTGATGAGCTTGTCAATGACTGAGCTATTGCATCCATTGGAAACAGCAATATATTTAATTGTGTTCACTTCCTGCTCGTACTTCGCCTTGTCCAAAGGCAACTGAGACCAACCTGTAAACAAAACTATTGGAAACTGCCATTTTTATATTAAGTGGGTGATGAGAAGAAGCGTGTATAGTCTGGTTTGTTGTAGATTTTCTATAGATGCTGAAATTAAAACAATTATTTACTTTTGAAATCAGAGGTGTAACCAGGGGGGGTTTGGGGTTATTACCCCCATTCTAAAAAGATTTCGCACTTTGTTTACATTAAAATACGCTCTTAAGAGTAACTTGTTTTCAACACCTATGTAAATGTCAAGCTACAATAAGTTCAAAATATATTGCTGACATTATCCTTTGTCAAATTGAGCACTGGCACTTTATTTGATATATACAATGCAGTAGTGTATGGCCTGGAAAACACACAGAGTTTTCGTCCGCTACGGGTTATTTGCCGTCGCCATCATATCAACAGTGGCGCGAAGGAGAGTATTAAAGCATCCACATTAGTCAGAAAAATAAACGATCGGTTTTACTTAACGCTGACGGTAGCTGTGCAGCCGCTCGCTGCCACTACAGTCGACGGATTTTCCACCGCCTCCGCCTAAACGGTGGTGAACGTGACCAAATGCACTCCAATTTTCCTTATTTTAGTATTTTTTTTATAGAATACTATCCTTAAGCCGCGTGTGCAGTTCGTCAAATGACGAAACCGAAATTCCTAAATAATTGAAAAATGTTTCTTCTAGTTCCTCAAATCAGGAAACACAAGTGTAAATGCTCCAAAATCTTCTCTTCTTTTATTTATTGATTGGATGAACACAAATAAGTATATTCTTTTGCTTCCTTCTCAATCGGCGACGTAATAACAATAAAGCGAGAGTTGCTCTCTGTTCATACTAATAAAACATTAAAAGAAATAATATATTACATAACACCGTGATTGATAAACTAGACACTTCAGTTTATTGAATCCCAATAAGTCGGAAATTTTACTGCCCTGTGTGTACACTTAAAATTTTATAACGGTGACGGTATCTAATACGCAGCCGACGAAAAACGTCATGTGGGTTTCAGGCCTAAGGGTTAGAGGCAGTGCAAGCAAAGATTTGGCGGCTATGAATCATGGTTGCTATTCTAAAATAGGTCTCAATCACAATTAGAAGTGGAAAGTATACACACCTATATCATTTTAAAGGACTTTTGGGAAGCCTAAAAGTGTTATTTTGCATCTTCATTTTAAACAAATTTCCATCCCCCCTCCATATGGTCCTCCTGGTTATGCCTATGTTTGAAATTGAAAGGTCTAAAAAGTTTAAGTTGTTATTTATTTCCACTTCCATTCTGAATTGGAGTTTCGGATGCATTGTGTTTAGGAAGTTAAGGAGAGTTTTTAATTGTCTATTGTTGCCATCGAAAGTACAATAGTAAGTATCGCCATGTATTTGTAATAGAAGACCATTTTAGACCTATTTTGATCTTTTCAGACCAGAGATATTCGTTTTTAAACCATGGTAGCCTTTATGAGTTGAGTAAATAGACCACAAGACGGTATACTATAAGTACAATATTCTAATATTAAGCGTGTGGTCTGGTGGCTATAGTACATTAATGAAAATATTTCTGTTTGGTTATTCGTCTTTTGAGGTTAAAAATTACAAATTTTTTAAAGAATATTCCCACATTTTACCTGTTTGTTGTTTTTTTAGCAATGCTTAATTTTGTAGAAAAAACTATTTGAAATTGGAGAATCATTTCCAGGGTTTATAATCACAGATTTTGTTTAAATTTTATTTATGAGCTCACTTTTATCAGATTCTATTTTTTTTATATATACAAAATTTTGACATAGAATGTTGATTTGTTATCGATTCAATGTATTTTTTTAAAAAACTATTGCTTGTTTACTCATATTGTCCAAGTTTAGTACTGGTTTACATACTTTACAAAAAGCTTGAAACTTACTGCAAATATCCAGGATGAAATATTCTGCTCTTAGCCAAAACTGGTCAAAACCTGTTTTTACAAATTAACTTATTACTGACTAGGTGAAAACACCTGCGTGCTCCGAACGCCAACCCCGTTCGAACCTTCTATAAACATAATCATTTGTTTTGTTTTGTTTATAATAAAGCAATATAATTAATAATATAACCATGAAGCTAAGACGGTAAATAATGTTAAATGTTCAAATCAAATTATTTTATAACAGCAGTTATAATAAAGGTTAAAAGAACCAGCAAGGTTCAGGTCTACACTTTAATAAAAACCTAACCTAAAAGTTAAAAATACAAAGTTTGAAATTAGCTGTTAATGGAAATATTAGAACAAACAGCTGTTGTCTGTTATTTTATTCAATTGGTTGCTATGGTAATAAATGTAAATACATGTGTTAATTTATCAGTCTGGACCTAACCTAAGAATTTTTCCGACTAAATTTACAAATATTGAAAAAAAAATGTTTTTATCAAAATGAATTATAGCCTATGTTACTCAGGAATAATGTAGCTTTACTTTCTCACTATACTATAGTATAGAGAAGGTATAGTGGTTGCAAAAAAAATCAATGTTGAGATTTTTGTGGAAATATCCGTTTTGGGATCCCCTAATTCCAAAAAAGTGGTTTTTACAAAATGTATGTCTGTATGTATACAAAGCTAGAGCGAAAACTATTCGATCGATTTCGAAAAAATTTGCACCAAACATGTCAATTAGGCCTATATAGATGCACGAAAAAGGGTTTTAAAAAACAACCTCCTTTTTGGCCAAAAAAACAGTTATTATTTTTTTATAAACAAACGGCTCTAATGATTTTGATCAAATTTGGCTTATTTGTAGCCCTTAATGTACCCTACCATATGCAGAAAACCGTATCTTTCTAAAAATTCTTGTTTAGGTAATAATAATAATAGGGGTTGTTCTTGAAAATTTTTCAAAACCTTTTTTCGTGCATCTATACAGGCCTATTAGACGTGTTTTGTGCAAATTTGTTTGAAATCGATCAAATAATTTTCTCTCTAGCTAATAATAATAATATCTATTAGTTAATCTCCTACTTTATTAAGGGTCGGCTCTAGTAAAACAGAAAGAAACCTGCGACTCCCTATAGCAGCGGTAGGTTACACGGACATTGCTCATCCTAAATCCATTTAAAACCCGCAATTATTCAAATAGCGTTTTTGAAAAAATACCAAACTCTTGGGGACAAAATTCTTTATTCGCATGGTTTGGTAACTATTCGATATAATTAATAGTTTCAACGTAAAAAATATTTAAAATCACCCTATAGCGGCGGTAGGTTACACGGGCATTGCTCATCCCAAATCCATTTAAAACCCGCAATTGTTCAAATAGCATTTTTTTTTAAATACCAAACTTTTGGGGACGAAATTCTTCATGCGAATGGCTTGGTAGTTTTTCGCTATAATTAATAGTGACAACGTAAACAAATATTAAAAATCAATGTTTTAAATTGTTAATAAATATTAAACAAAATATTTTTCTTAGTTTTGAAAAAGCCATTTGCATGCATATTGACCTTAGCTTTAAAATGACATCGTTTAAAATTTTCCGATTAAAAATAAACGAAAAATTTGGATTTTAATTTAACACTGGTGTTATGGAGTGTCAGCCAACATGGCCGACAGCTAGAGCCGACCCTTAATATCACCACTCCTACAATTATGAAGTCACAATGAATCTGTTTGATAATTTAAATATGTTTATGAGAAAGTATGTGCCAGTTCCTGGTACCGTTTATTTTATTATTAAAATTTATTTTCAATCGTTTTTTCAGTAGTTCGAGATTACCCCGTACATACAAACAAAAAAACAAACTTTACTTCTTTATAATATTAGTATAGATTTAAGACCTGTTCACAATTTTACTGCACAACAATAAAATAAAATGTAGGATAAATTTCATATGTAAATTATGTTATCTGTTTCTAATTAACGATATACATAACTGAAAACAGGTAATCTTATAATTTGATAAAAGGAACAGTGGTCTCTTAAAATTTTAAAAAATGACTTCATGAGCCAATTTAAAACAATTCTTAAGGAGTTCTATAATTATTTAAAGTATTCATCTAAGGTGGTTTTTAAACACACTGAAAGCACTGATGTTTTCCTGAGAAAAAACTGTTTCAAGAATTGTGTACCAGCAAAGTAGAGCTAAGAAATGTCTATCAGTTTTTATATCCTCCTAGTCTCAATGACATGTAACAATTTTCCCTGACCCCCCCCCCCCCCCCTGATTATAGGAACACTATACTATCTCACTGATACTATTACCTAAAATACTCATACAAATTACAACTG
This sequence comes from Philaenus spumarius, assembly GCA_018207615.1. Lineage (NCBI taxonomy): Eukaryota > Metazoa > Arthropoda > Insecta > Hemiptera > Aphrophoridae > Philaenus > Philaenus spumarius. Next base: position 69,750 of record JAGFPH010002890.1, on the reverse strand, counting down.
TTTCGCCATCAATTAAACACTTAGTGAATTGGTAACGCAATACAATTTCTTGTGAGTAGTTTTGGAGGGACAATTGAAGTAGTTTGAACTAACTCACAACAGATCCTGAAATTGAAGCAATGTCTTTTAAAAAAATATTTAACTCAATTGCCACTCAATTATAGCAACTTGGAAAGTTGGCAAATTTAATTTGTTTCTTGATTTTTAATGAAAAAAAGGTGTTTTAGTTGAAGTTCGGAAAGTTTTTATTTTAGAAAAAAATAGCGAAAGAAAATAACTTTTACATTCCATTAAATAAAGAGAAAATACTTTTACGATAGTTAGGGCAAAAATTGTTTTTAATCTCATCTAAAATGTATTTTAAATAGCAATATATATGCCGATAGACAATTAAAATGGTTGTGTGAATTTCGTATGGTTGGTCATGAAAAATTTGAAATAAGAAATTTCATATGTAGTGTATATACAGTAGTCAAAAAACCTTAGCGGACTTACAGCATCATATTATATACATTAAAATAAATGACAAATTTTCAGTATAGTTGAATTCAGCTTAGTTTTGTCGCAATCCGCCATTTTGTTTTTTTTACAAAAACTCACTGTAACTCCAAAAATAGGTAAGATATTGAGATCAAATTTGGTATAAGCATTTTGTATGTTATGATTTACAAGTGAACCAAACACCAAGAATTTATGTTTATATTTTTCATAATAGCAGCCGTTCCAAATTTTTACATGGAACATCTTGAATCCCGCTATCTTTACTTTAACGACATAAGTTAAAGAATAACTTATTTATCAAGAAAAAACTGAAACATAATTTCTTGTGTTTGTCTACAACATCCAAAATTAGCCTATAAATTAGAATATTTTAATTCTTATAGTTTTTAATAAATAAGATAAAATCCATTGCTAGATAAATAGTATATTTCATTACTAGTACCGAAAGTGGCACTTTCCGGTGCGCGCCCAAGTTTCACGTACGAGGCGAAGCCGAGTACGGGAATAATTGGAGCAAGTGCCGGAAAATCACTTTCGGTACAAGTTATGAACGGTACTTTTCATCACGACGCAAAAATACACACAATGCTGAAGAAGAAACCTCAGTAAAATGCAAACTATTATATTAGACATATTAGAATATTAAACATATTTCGAGAGATTTTAAACATGCGCTATAATAACAACACAGCAAAACTCATTTATACCTATTCCTGTTTTCGGTTTACATTGTTGAACAATAGGAACAGCTGATATAAATTGTAAGAATAAACGACAAAGCGACGTCAGAGCGCGTAGCGGGCAAATGGAAAACTAATTGAGAGCAAGGGAAAACAAATTTAGAGCAAGGGAAAATCAGCTGATCGTTTTTCCCTTGCTCTAAATTAGAGCTTGGGAAACGATCGTTTTCGTTGCTACCAGCTGACATCGAAAGTAGCTACTTTCGGTACGGAGTGATGAAAAAGTGTTTTCCAAACCAACAGGTATTTCTATACCCCATGCAATCCTAGTTACAACGGATATAAAATTACCAATTCGACAATGAGGGGGAGAATTCGTCTGTCTACTACTGGTGGAGTATTTGACAAGCCAAGCTTGTTTTACTCGATCATGTTGCACTTTTTTTAGTCTAGTTAGACATCTACATAGAACTTCTTTTATCTGTGGTGATATAGCCTAGTCCAATTCAAAGAAAGTGGTGGGATACATTTAAAAATAAACATTTTATAAGAGATTTAAATTATAACAAATACTTATACTAGCAGAAACACAACTGCAATACCCACGCTGAACTTATCTTAATGTTTAGTACCGATTTGGTGTATGATTTATGACCGTTCAAATCACAAGGTGCCATGTTGTACTGTTTATATTACGTGCTACTTTCAATATTTGTGGTTTCGAAGAATCACAGGATAATTAAACATTTATTTATAACAACAGCTTTATTAATAAAGTTAATTTCTACTTGAGTAGTTTGTATGAAACCAATCCTATTCCGGATACAATTCTTCAGCAGGAAAGTGTGAGTACACTCGGTTGCTGATTTCCTTCAACAATTTGGCAAATGCTTCCTCAGGTAGGTGTTTGTATACTTTAAAAGCCTCTCTCCAGTTCTCGTTGACAAACTTGTTTGCAGCATCACCTGGAATTTTAAACAAAATGGTGCAGCAAGTAATTTTGTGAAATTGTTTAAATATCAGTGGTGTTCTAGTACTGGAATATTCTGACTAGATGTCTACTGTATGCTGCCATGAGAAGTTATATGAATAATTACTATAAGCACAAACAGCAGAAACTACATCTTTTGAAAAAATCAGAAATAATATCAACTTGAAGAAAGTTTGTTGTATATTATGTTTATTGCTTTTTGCTTAATTTGTTTGGTAAGGTATCTCTACGTATTCAATCTGATTTTTTTAAAGAGATCTATGCCAAACAGTTGAAAACTTCCCTTTCCCACTTGAATATAACTTCTTTAGGGGTGTGCATGCTCTCAAATTTCTCAAGTTATTGTCTCGGACTTTGTAGACAAGAACAGGGTTTATTTATTATGTGGACGTTTTCCGAATCAATCATAATTTTTTTACTAATACATTAATAAGGCGTACCGTCACAATTTTTTCTTTTCTTTAACTGTCGCACTACGCATTCTGACAGTGTACCTATTACACGGAAAAAATAAAATATGTACAGAGTTTATGTTATGTGTTCGCATATTTATGTAATTTTTAAACAATGACAACGGGAACTACTCAGCAAGCATTCGTTAATGGCTGAATGGCCGTTGTGCGACAGTAAAAGGAAATAAAAATTGACAATTGTGATGGTAAGTCTTATTTATATATTAGTATTAATCAAAAGTCAGAATGGTGATAGCAAATAATATGTATAATTTTCTTATTATATCTTGTGTTTAATTTTTTTAATAATATTTAACGTTTTATAATATCACAAAAATGTAGTACATACAAAAATGAAATCAGTATTCAACCATTAAAAAACACTAACAATATACCCTATATAACATACAATATTATATTCTACAACATACAATATATTTTTGTAACAACTTCCAAATAGCAACTCCAATGAAAATTAAGTTTTAAGTATTATTACTGCAAGTATATTATATTTCTTTTATTGATTTAAAACATTAATTCAAATTTCATGTCTTGAGATTACAACTCTTGTTCTTTTACTTCCTCACTATACTATAGTATAGAGAAAGTATAGAGATCGCAAAAAAAATCGATGTTGAGATTTTTGTGGAAATATCCGTTTTGGGACACCCTGAGTCCAAAAAAGTGGTTTTTACAAAATGTCTGTCTGCATGTATACAAAGCTAGAGCGATCGATTTTAAACAAATTTGAACCAGACATGTCATATATGCCTGTATAGATGCAGAAAAAACGGGTTTGAAAAACAACCTCTTTTTTGGCAAAAAAAGCCCCCAAAAAACAAGTTACCGGTATTATTTTTTTATGAAAAAACGACTCTAACGATTTTGATAAAATTTGGCTTATTTGTAGCCTTTAATGTATCATACCATATGCAAAAAACCGCATCTTTCTAAAAATTCTCGTTTAGCTAATAATAAATAACTGATTTTTGGGGGTTTTTTTGGCCATAAAGGGGGTGTTTTTAAAAATTTTCAAAATCTTTTTTCGTGCATCTATACAGCCCTAATTGACGTGTTTGGTGCAAATTTGTTCGAAATTGATCGAACAGTTTTCTCTCTAGATAATAATAATAATATTTATTAGTTAATCTCCTCCTTTAACCCTCCCAGTGGCATGGTTAAAGCTAAAATTTAAAAGCCTGTTTTTAGCGTTTTGCAAGCATATTTTTAAAAATTCGCCAAAAATAGTAAATGAACCCCAATCCAAAAGTGTTCAATACCTTTTTTGTAGAAGAAACTTCAAAGAATTCAAATATGCCACTAATAATTAGTTTATTTTGAAATTGTAAAAGTTATTAGCTCAAGAAACAAAAATGTTCAGTAACGAAAGGAAAACGTTCAACTTTAGGCCTACATAACAAGTAGTAAACATTTTTTGTATTTTTTTTCGTAAGCGTAAAAAAGTTTCGTAATTTAGTTCTAAATATAACTGTATAAAAACATTTATCAATTTCAAATTTTTTATTTTGAAAAAATCAGTTTTTATGTTCCAAGTACACGACTGGTAACAAACCTAGGCCTAGATTGTAACGTCATTTATTAATATATGCTTTGCCCAAAAATGAAATATTATTATAACAAAGTGTAGAGGATAAATCAAAGAAAATAACGGTATACTCGTCTTTCCTTAGTTCACAAAAGTGTTTGAGTTATATTTATTTGAATAACAAAATGATATCAATCTAATGAAAAGCCGCTACCCTACACGCTGCATATAGGCATTGAAGAAACAACACTATAGTATTGCTTCTTCAATGATATAGGTCCTCATTTGTATAGCGTGAGAACCCACGCGCTTGACTTTCTCACTAGAACTGACATTTCAACTGTCGACTAGACAGACAAAAAACCGGTTATTTCTGGATTACTTACCACCGTTTCAAACCTCAGACTTTGCTCTACAAAATAGTGTAAAGAAATCTGTCAAAACATAAGGCACTGCCTTCCCAATATCAATTGACAAATGGCCTGTTTATTGGTTGAGAGACTGTCCAATCACAAGGGTTTACAGTAATTCTTGAAATAAATACTAGTTTGTTAGTGACATATGATTGGAAGACACCAACAGAAAGATAAAATCTTGATGAATCCAATGGTATCGTTATAATTGCCAAAGAAACATTATTGTAGATGGCAATTCGCAATTGTATGCAATTCGCGCACGGAAAGAGCTGTAGACCTATTTGCATATTTTAAAACGATGATTACGTATGTAAATATACGTTTTACGAAAAAGTTGTAAATACAAAAATTAAAGTTTGATTCATTTTCTTTCCAATGGTGCCAGTTTTATTGCGATTAGATGATTCTAAGTGGGTTAAATTATCGCTTATGCAAATATATGCAAATTCTCGCTAATTGTCGAAATAGCTGTATCTTGCGCCTGAGAGAACGTCACTTTGGGCAGTCTGCTACTGGGAGGGTTAATAAACCACCTCTCCTACAATAATTATGAAGTCACAGTGAATCTGTTTAATAATTTAAATATGTTTGTGAGAAAGTATGTGCCAGTTCCTGGTACCGTTTATTTATCCCTAAAACTCATACTCTAACTTGAAAATTGTTTTATAAAAAATTATACTTCTTGCTCGTTCCTAAACATCAAAATTCTCGATTATTATAGTTTGTATTGAAAACTTCCTGTTCTATACTCAAAGTAATAGTCACTGTTAGTACACTCCTACTAAATGTCTTTCAACTTTTGCTTGTAATTTTTAATAAAAATTTTGGATAAATAGATCATTAGTATAAGCAGGTCATATATATCATAGAAAGTATAATAAAATTACAATTTAAGTATGTACTACAATAAATTTAAATTGATACACTGAGAGTTATTATAATAACAAATTGGTAAAAATACAATTTTAATATTAAAATAAACACATAAATGACACAGCATTAACATAGTATCGAGCTATTTTTGTCTCCCCAATGAAGGGGTAATGCATTAGGCACCATCAGAAAACACATGTCTCCAGGTTCATCCAGTTTACCCACTAAACCTTAACCTCTTTTTTCTCCTGTACCTCCACTCTGGGACCGCTTTAACATTACTTCAGAGTTGTGACTTTAAGGCCATCTGGCTGCGGAGAATTTTTTATCCGCGACCTGGTCGCGGGTAGGTACCATACTTAGCGACAGTCGTGGTATCACAGTTGATAACTTCTTTGAGTGAGGAGGAGTTATAAAATACAAAATTATTGATAGTTATTGCTATTGATTGCCATACGGTCTTACTTTAAAAAGAAGAAAAAGTGTAGATTTGAAGTAAATCCTCTGAATAGAGTGCGTTTGAATCAAGTCAGCCACCATAATGCCATTGCTTAGGGAGATTTAAAAAAAGTTTTTTCTTATTTTCGAATGAGCACAGCATCATTTGACGAACTTCTGTCATACTACATTAATTTTTAACGTAAATATTATACTTTTGTGTAAATTTGAAAAAAAAATAAAAAAAGTCAGGTTTTTCAGCAAAAATGAAAAAAATTTCAATTTTACAACTTTGAATGTTTAATGTTTATAATGAAATATTCTATTGAAACTGCTTGAGCATTAAGGCATGATACTATACAAATTTAAAAAATAGTTATAAATACGGCTTAAAAATTTACAATAATTTAATGCTTAATTTTTTCATCATTTTCACAAAATGTTTATGAGTAACAACAATCAGCTACATTTAAAATGAAAGGTATCGTCAAGAGCTACAAGAATTCACTTAACACCCTTTTAGTTAATTTATTTATTGCTTTTTTATTGTTTAAATAAACAATTACAAAATTAAAAACGTACTCTCTCATTAATTTAACTTTGATCTAGGGCAAAAACTGAAGATAATTTAATACAAAAGTTATATCCGAAAGATGCTGACGTAAACTATTTTCATTAATAAAAATATCAGCTTCAAAGGGCATGGTTATTTCAAAAAGAGAAACATTACTTACAGTACTGTACTACTGAAAACACTGAACTAACATCAAGCGCACATGAATCAGGTGGAGCGACATATAGCGACCTGTCGCCTAGCGTGGCCAGCTCCATTAGATAACATGGGGAGCGTACTTGTCGCTGCGACTAGAAAACGCCCCCGGACAGCGTTCTATTTACTATCGCGGGTCGCCTAGCGTGGCCGTATCTCTATCATTAAATGCTTTCCACTTTTTTTCTTTGTCGCAGCGACCTGGTCGCTTAGCGTGGCCATAGCCTAATGGCCAAAACAGCCTTCATCTTTTACTCACTGAATGGTGTCAGTACTATAACATGGCTTCAATAGTCTTTCGTCGTAGACTCTATTTGGTATAGTTCCAAACCTGGTTCCATGAGTCCTCATTTCCTCAGCTTCTTCACTACTACATTATTAGGTGTGATTAAGCCAATTTATTCCTCAATATTTTGTCTTTTTTCCGCCCATCTGACAGGAGAAAAAAGGGTGCATAGCATCATCAAGCACAGAATCACCATACGGGCACACTGGGCTTTCCACTTTCCCCATTTTATCTGGAACCTTGTCCAGTCAGCAGTAGTTGAGTGATGAAAAAATTCACTTCTCCAAGTGTTCTGTTCATCCATTTCAAGATGTTTTCTAACAGTCTATCTCCCTCTGGTCTCCTGTTCTAATCTTTCCTGCCAGAGTCTGAGTGTTTGCTTTATTCTAGCTTCCAACTTTATTTTGGCTTCATCCCACCATTACCACCTCTGGAATATAATCATCGTTTCCATTACCATCAGTTCATGGGTGGGATGCTTGCAATAACCAGCACAGCTGTGGTTCCAACGCTCGCCTTATGTACTGCTTTCCTTTACACAGCTGCCATCTTATTTCAATCGGAATTTTTCTTAAGCCCTTCTGTCCAAATCTCACATCCATACAGAAGAACAGCATGTGTAACCGTCATTAGCTGCCGTTGCATTCCTTTTATTGGCCCACTGATGTTAGTATTGAGCTATTACTATTATACCGATTTATATATTTAATGCAAAAACTGAATAATTCTCAAAAAACTATTTAACTGATTTTAACGATTGAGGGTCAGGGCTTGATTTATGAGAAGCACAGGGCCTAGTTCAAGTATCAAGAAATAAAATGTATTTTTCAGATTTAAAAAATATATTGCTATGATTTATTATTATGAATGTATATAGACTATAGGCCTAACTGATGCATATAAGTTTTTTAAGTAGCCTACATAAATTTTTCCTTTTTTATTCCGCTCTAGTCAACACGACACATGCTCTTATTGTAGTACAATTAAACTGCAGTATAAAATTTGACTACATTTTTACAAGTAAAATTGCATGTTGGGAAAAATATGATTGTACAGGAAAGACATCGGTCAGTAGTAGCATTGTATTTGGATAACCTAATAGAACTCCGATCCAATGCATTATTTCAATCCACTGGAAATTCGACAATAGTGGCACGATCTATGGGGGAAACGACGAAAGCGGTGTGTAGCGCCAATGCCTTGAATGATTTCTCCCTAACGCTACCTCGTGGCGCGATCATGCAATATTTTCCCGACAACCTTTTTTTTGCCACACAGCCGCCGTATGCATGCATGATCTATTTCATTATTTATGATCTATGGTAGTAGCATCAACAAAATCTAGTATGATGTTGATATTAACCTCAGAAAAACATTGAGAGGTAAGAATCTTTCACCTTGAAAGTCAAATAGTAATAAATAATTTTTAAATTTGAAGGGATGCAATATTCTTATTTTTAGGCCCTTGTTGTTGTAGAAGGAAAATAAATAGTATACTCAAATAATTAAATATATCTCTGGTTGAGAAGCCATTTTATCTTACTATAGATTGTGTTTAGTTTAGTTTTTTAATTAATAGTAACCAAAGCACTGAATTTTAATTTGATTTTTCTCTACTAAGTATGCATTTTTTTTTAGAAATACCCCTACACATTTCAAATATGAATCAAGTTTTAAAGGGGTAAAATAGATTTTGAAAGACAAAACTAAAACAATTACTCTTGGTAAATACTAACTGTGACTGTTCAGTTTTTGGAATGCATCTTCTTTAGGTGTGGTAGGGCAAATTAGCCTGCATCAGACGAAAAATGAAACGCTTTCCATTCTCTGACTTCAGCCGGCAAAAGTAGGAGAATCGTTTCTACTTTGTCTATCAAGTGCGTCATACACACTCTACGCGCATGGGTAGCATAACATTTCCTCTAATCAACCAGCAGTTGAGAAGAATCATTTCTACTTTCTCTCTGTGGCATATACGTCATATACAGTCTACGTGCATGTTTGTATACAGTCTCAATACGTAATATATTGAACCAATAGACACTTGCATATTATACTGTACATTAACTGAACACACGTTTTAATATTTAATTTTTGTTGAATTATTAAAGCTAATTAATTAAGGAAGATTTTTTCAATTAAATTTCACATAACTATTTTCTAATCCTGACATAATAAACAAAATGCAAAGAGAGCAATACATAAAATTAACTGTTTCTAGAACCTAATAAGTTTGATTTAGGCTCTAACACGCGAGAGTCTCGTGTACTTTTTTTTAAACTTAATGGTACATTCTTAGTTTAATTAATAGATAAACAATTAATTAACAATAATGGTTTACCTAGTCTTTTATCCCCATTGAAGAGATTTGTAAAGTGAAATGATGCATTTTGTGGGAATATTTCCCATTTTAGATCTTTAACTCTGACATAATCCTTGTCTTCCTTTTTATAGATTTCATTTTGGAAGAAAGCAGTCGTTTGGATGTTGGCTGGAATACACAGAAATTAAATTAAATTTGGAAACAAGCAGAAATGTATGATTTGTTGACAAAATGTTTCGGAGTTTTATATTAATTTCAGAAGTAATTTGTTTCCTATCTCTATACAAATTAAAGTTTCAGTGTTTAAACATTTCTGTTACTACAGTCTAATGGGTTGAAATGGGGTCAAAGTTGCAAAATCACGATTTCTCTAAAACCATCGAACGGATTGGAATTAAATTTGGTATGTAGCTTCCCCGAGGGTCATAGGTGCTACCTAAGAAAGTTTTTAAAAAAATTCGAAATTTTAGGGGAGGTTTGGAGGTCAAAGTTACTACAAACAACCATCGAACGGATTGGAATGAAATTTGGTATGTAGCCTCCTGTAGGGCCCTAGGTACTCGCTAAGAAAGGGTTTTAAAAAATTCTAAATTTTAGAGGGGTTTGGGGGGTCATAGTTACTAAAAAGAAACACCGAACGGATTGGAATGAAATTTATTATGTAGCTTCCTCTAGGGCCCTAGGTGCTTGCTAAGAAAGAGTTTTTTAAAAAAATCTAAATTTTAGGGGAGGTTTGGGGGGGGGGTCAAAGTTACTAAATATCCCCATAAGAAATACATAGTGTAATATATTTATTGATATAATATATTTTTTGTTAATATACATTTAACTTTGATTTGTCTATCCGTGCAAAGCCGGGTCGGGCCAGCTAGTTTAATATAAAAGTATAGGTACTAAAATCAAACAATAGCAAAGCATTGCTGGTTTATAGAGAAACAATAACCATTTCATTACAACAAATTGTTTCCACATGAGTGTAGGGGAACTATTATTAGCTCCTCAAATAACTTTAAGTAATTAATATTCTTACTTACATTTATACAATCACCTTACACCTTTATGCAAAGAAGCATGTATTGGTAGGCCTACTTATAAACATTTAAGTACCTACACGTTAATAAACAAATACTTTAGTTTGGTGATCTGAAAAAAGACATTCTGTCAAATCAATGCCAAATATAACAGTTGTGAGGCCAAATATGTTATGCAACCATCTGCCCCCAGCAGCCACTTATTTATAAATCGAGACAAATCTGTTTTACTAATTCCTGTTCTTGTAAAATTTGCTTTTCGTTAATATTATTTTTATAAATCTAAAACATAATTATGTTTTGTTATAAAATAGGTACTTATGTAAATATTGAAAAATCAGTTGAGGATATTACCAAAATTTCTAAAAGAAAATGTATTTATATTAATTATAATTTTTCGATTTTGAAATATAGTATATTTAACAGTTAAAAAAAGTATATTATAGTAATTTATTGACACTAAAAATTTTGATTTAGTGTGAAAAATAATTGTTTGTGTTTTTCGCAAGTTGAAAGATGCAAAATGTCATTGAAGATAAATATTTTATTGTAGTTAATTAATAACATCATTATTTTTCTGATATTAGAGAAATCCAAAATTTAATATCTTAAATAATTGGCATCAAGAATAATTGTATGGAATCGATGCATAACAAAAAATACAGATATGTGCCCACATTTCATACTGTTTGAAAGAGTAACTTATCATCAATGTTTGTTTAGTAAACTTTAGTTCCTATAGTAAAATTGTAAAAACTTAAGTTCGTACTATTAGAGCCGCCATCTTGAAACGGAATAAGTAAGTCAATCGTTTTTTAGAATGATTACTTTTAAATTTCTTCAAATAAAAAAGGCACACCATCAAAACTTATCTTTTTGGACACAGTTTTGTACAAAATTATAGTAGTTTCAGTTAATGTCAAAAGTACCTAATCTGATTCTTTTGTTTATAGTACATTTAGCACTATTTCAGGTACTCTGTATTTTTAACGTTTCATGAATAAAAATATGTACTTTGAACCATTGGCAACTTACTAAAACTTATTTTGCATCGTCCGCTGCCTTTTAATTGCAGATTAAGTACGTTGACATCCATTGCATATTTCCCCACCAAGTCTATCGACGGTGAAAACATCTCCAGTACCAAGCTGTTATTTGTAAGATCAACTCTGAAACAAAAAGCATTCTTATCAGTTTGAGTAATAGTGAACTAGACTGGAGATTTTTCATATCAAGTGCTATTTTGTTCGGCGGCTCCTACAAAAACTGTGGTTGTTTTAATCCTTAAACGTTTTTATACATAACAGTTTATCAATGATCTATTTTTTTTTATGAAAAAATCTAATTTTTTATAGGTACCTCTAGTTTTGACTCACACTCCTGGTGGGTTATATTTTTAAAGTGTTTTGTACTTATCAAATGAACAGTGATCACAGCTGTTTCAATCATGCTGTGTATTTATAATTTTGTATTGTATGAAAGTAGTAAGGGGTACCAGAACAGAAAGACATATGGCTCTCGCTGTAGATTTTCCGTTTACTGTTTTGATTTGTGTTTAGCAGTTTAGCCAGTGTAAGACACTCAAAAGGCAGATTTTTCACAAAACATTAAAATTTGTTGAAACAAAAAACTTGACAAAATGTAATATTTTACTCAGAACACAATGCAAAAGTTTTAATAAAATCAGAGAAATGGTTTTTCAGTTAAATGGCGACAAACATATAAAACAATTCCTCTTTATATTATTTTATACATAATTTACCCAATAACATTAAGATCAGATGTCTTCAATGTTGTCAAAGTGAAAGTCTTCAATGTTGCCAAAGCGAAAAACTTCAACAAGAGTAAAGAAGCTGAAAAATAAATATAGAATACTAAAAAAAAAAAAAAAACATTTGGAATTTGGACTTATACTAAATAATAATTTTACCATTGTATACTTACTTGACATTATTAATTTTGAATTTTCCCATTCCGTAGATGCTTAGATCTGTCAATACTTGTTGGAAATTGAAATTATCAATTCCATCTTTTATTTCAAGCCTCGGTACATAAAGTGGGTCCAGTGGTACCACATCCAGTTCTGGTAATCCTGAAAATATAAGTCAAGTATAATATATCTTTATACATGTAGTACATACATCTACTTGGCAGTTGGCAGGAAATGAAAACAGGTCTCTGATATTGATTTGTTCCAAGTTCCCGCACCGATCTATCGATCGCGGCTCTAGAAAAAATTTCCTGGGGGACTAATTTACTATGGATGCACCAGGGGGGGGGGGGGGGGGTATGGAATATATGGGTGTAAACATGTGTATAGTTCGGCACCTGGAAATCACATTTTCTGCCGTTCTAGCACTCTGGACAATCAAGTAATTTGTGGAGACGAAAGAGTTTGAGCTATCTGTTGCATTAATTTTTTCAGCGGGTGCCCTCCATGCCTTTTTCTGCTCTTTTCTGTTGATATACTCTATTAAATTATAATTATATAGCACAGGAAACTCGTCCACAGCCTGAACAAAGGTTACGTTTGCACAGTCATTATCCAATAAAGGCATTATATATGAAATACAATGGTAATACTATTCACAATTGAGTGAATCACAAATCAACCCTGATCTAACCACTGACGAAACAAAACAAAAGGCGAAATGTAGGCCAGAAAGTGGTATATGCTCATGCTCTGGCTCGATATGCTTGCGGCATGTGTCGCCAAACATCAGCCGATTGGTGTTCGAGTGGCAGTTGCTTGGCGCAGCGCAAGACACAGAAGATGCGCCATGCCACTGCTACTTCAGTGTGTAGGATCCTGTTTAAAAGCAATGGTTGGTTTTTATGAGGCGTGCAGCCTCTTGGAGCGAGCTGCATGCCACGCCATGTCAGAGTGTAATCTGCCTTAGTTTATTGTCACTGGTTAAATTTTTGAAATAGTCAGTTACACGCTTCATTGCGGGATTTCACCACTGCCAATGTACACACAAATTTACTTTAATAAACACAATGTCAATAGATTCAAGAACACAGCACTTCAAGAACATAACGCAACTCTGACGGCACTGCACATTGTCAATGAAACATAACCTAAACTATTTCAGTGCAGCGTCACAACAATTAACAGGCCTGCTGGCGAAAGGCCGGCCGCTGGGACGGAGGGATGTGTGACTTGTGAGGGATGTTCTGACAAGGTCAAACTTGGTAAAGCCCGTCTCAAGTTACGTTGAGGCAGTAAGGGTGAGTAATTAGGGTCGGTCTTGCCCGTCATAAAACTGACCTTTATTAATGCCACCTGAGTGAACCAGTAGCATACTCTAGTATAAAATTGCAATTCTGTATGTCTTAAGTGAAAATGAAAAAAGGATATCATATTTCGTTTCATGATACTTTCTTGATAATTTTGATACCAAATTTGATTAAATTTGGCTAACTTTGAGCTGTACTAGCACTATAAACTTTCTTAGTTGAATTAACATTACTAATATGGTTTACAACAATAAAGCCACAAAAATGTACTAGAGAAGTTCATATTTAATAATGTAATAAATAATCATTATTTAAGAAAAAAACTCAATACTGTATCGTTATTTAACATAACACAAACAATTGTGTGTTTGTCCTGTGTTAATCGGCCTACTTAAAGTGTTGTAACTGTTTTTTTTTTCAATACAAGAAATTGCAAAATTATTTTTTTATTTATAGATGATAAGGCTGCATTTATATTGCAATTATTAACATATAATAAAAATTACCAAGTTTAGTAATAATTCATTAGGTTTATTCTTAGTGAATTCTATCATCACTCAGTAAACATAACTGACACAGGATGTCTAATGATGGTAATTCTAATATTTTATTACTATTTATTATTATTATTATTATGTTGTGTTAATTAAGGCAATATAATTAATAAAGCCTTATCATTTGTAAATAAAAATTTAATTTTGTAATTTGTTGTATTGAAAAAAAAAACAAACAGTTACAACACTTTAAGTTGGCCGATTAACATAGGACAAACACACAATTGTTTGTATTATGATAAATATCGATGCAGTATCGAGTTTTTTCTCAAATAAAGATTATTTATTACATTATTAAATATGAACTTCTCTAGTGCATTGTTGTGGTTTTATTGTTGTAAACCATATTAGTAATGTTAATTCAACTAAGAAAGTTTATAATGCTAGTACAGCGCAAAGTTGGCCAAATATAATCAAAATTATCAGGAAAGTATCATGAAACGAATATGATATCTTTTTTTCATTTTCACTTAAGACATACAGAATTGCAATTTTATACTAGAGTATGCTTGCTACTGGTTCACTCGGGCGGCATTAATAAGGGTTAGTTTTATGACGGGTGAGACGGACCCCAATTACTCACCCTCGTTGCCTCAACTTAACTTGAGACTGGCTTTAGTAGGGATTAACGCACACACAGGATTTTCTAGTTTGCTTCTGGTCCTGCTGCACTGTACGAGGGCATTTATATCGCAGACCTATATTTGTTCCTAGAGAAGTATGTATTTATAAGAGCTACAGTCTTGTTTATAACATTGTATTAAGCGAGTACTTATGAAATTAAGAACATGCATTTGAACTTTTTATTACTATTTGTGTTAAAATTTTTCTTTTTCTAACATAAACAAACGTAACAACATGTTTATGAATTAACTTATACATTTTTGGGGGCCAAAGCCCCCAAATTCCTCCCTTTAGCTGCCATTGATCACTGATGAGAAATCGAAATTATTCTCTGGTTACTGTGACATCGAGGTAACAGTTATATCAGTGAAATGAATCAACTGTGATAAAGAAAAAGTTCTGTGATTTAGTTCCCATCTCTAAATTTTACTTGTCTGATATATTTTGTCCAGTAGAGTTAATTTTTGTTTGATTTGCCATTAAATGTATACTGTATAGCCTATTTGTTAAGCATGACAATCAGAAAAAGATATTTTAATTACTTTGGCATTATAAAATTGAGTAATGTAGTCAGTGGCAATATCATATACTGTTATTTGTAATCTTTAGGGAGTCTAGTACACTTTGTGATTGCTAGTCCTAGATTATACATTAGAAGTGTTTCTTCTCACTTTGTAGTTTTGGGACTTTCTAATAAGTATTAAAATCCCTCAGAAAACCAACTTAAAAGACTTATTTTTAGAATGGACTTTATCGAATAGAGCAGTGAGCCCTGAAATAAAATTCCCAATATAGTTAATCTGTATAAATCGATTTTAATAAAATTGAAGTATTGGATGGTAAAGAATTCTATCACTTTTTTACGTTAAATTTATACAAATTTGTTGATATAATTTTATTGAGATTAAAGATTTTTTTTGAATAATCGCTATACCACCACTTTGTATTCCTTTCTTGAAAAGCTACAACTCAGAGTGTACCTTTGTGTATTTATGTCGGAGCTTTTAAGCCATGTTCGGTGAACATCAAAATGTCTGGGTTTTCAAAGGTATTAAAATTTGTAATTCATTGAGTTTGTTGTGTAAAAAAGTTGCATGTTATGATGCAATACTGAAAATAATCTGACCACAGATCTAAAATGTGTTTGTTTTTTTGTCAATAATTCATTCCCACAACACCTGAACTAGTTTTAGTCATTGTAAAAACGTGGGTGATTTGAGTCAATTAGTTGGTGACACTTATTTTTTTTATTTTTCTGGCAAAGGGCAGAGACCACTTTTATATTTAATTTAGTTTGGATTGTCTGAAGAATTAATACATCTTCAGCCTTAGCTCTTGGTTTCACCTAGTCGAACACAGAAACTTCTATTTTAACCTTTATTTGAATTTTTCAACCAGTTCTCTTCTGGAAGGAACTTCAATTCTGTCTGAAAGGATGAATATTTAACTTTTTGTACTATACTACTGCTTAAAAGTACTTCTTGGTTTTAATCTTTGACATTTTATTTTATTCCTAGTTTCATATAAATTGTTTTTAATTTGATTTTCTGACACAATTGGTTTCATTTATATTTTATAATTTTATAAAACGGTATGTAATTATTTTCAGTTGGCCTAGAATCTGTAACTATGGAAATTGTGCGTCTCAAAGGAGCCTCACTTGATGTTAAGAATTAGAGGTCTTCTTTGAGCTGTTTGTTTTCTTGTTTTAAACTGATACCACTATTCCTTATAGGCAAATACAACACTGTTTGTAGGTTTTCCCTATGCTAATCGGTAAAACACACCTTTAAACTCTGCTTGGTAAGTACTATTTGTTTCAAAATATTATTTTTGTAAACTGTAGTTTTCTTCCTTTAGTCCAAATCTTTACAACTTCCTCATATCCCCCTTAAGTTCTTTTATCAAGGTATTCCTTTGGTGAACTAAACCACATAATATATTCTGTTTAGTGTATCCTCTTCTCTATAACCATAATTATTTATATTACTAACAACTGTCTGAATTTGGGGTGAAGATGAACATTTTTTAGATGAGCCTGTGTAATATTTTAGTTTTATTTTCGTTGTAAGTTTAGGTCAACTGAGGTGTTTTATTTTGTTGTTATTTAAACTTGGAGATTTTTTTGAAACAGTTTCCTTATTATGTTTCATTTTAATTTTACTTACAAATGTTTTTTTAATTTTTAAAAGAAAGCAAACTAGATAACAAACTATTAAAAACCACATCCAGTTTAGAATCAAAAAAATACTTGGATCCTATTATATATCAGTGTAATTATATCATAGTAAGCACAATGTTAACAATAAACATTAAAGGCCCTGCAAAAATCATACTCAATATTTCAACAGTCCTTAGTTAGATAAATAATGCTTGAATTACGTCAAACAATTTAAATTGGCTGTTTATCAAAGATAAAAATATACTTATGTAGCAATTATTTGCTTTTCATAAGATCAATAGCCTGCTTTATTATATTTTTCTGGTTTGAAATTTAGTAAATATAAGTTTATTCGTTTTAAACAATTTTCTAAACATTACTCATTAAAGTTTTGTTAAAATCGAAGCCATTTTGTCATTTCACAATGACAATTGAAAGAGATCGTATTGATGCAGCTGCAGTTTTTGTGGTATTATTATGTGTTTGAAGAAAAAAGTGAAGAGAAAGAAACCAGTTTGGTGGATGTCAGCAAATAAGAGTCGGTAAAGATAAGCACTTTGTCTTCTAAACGTTGACATTCAATTATATCGTTTATTCTTTATTTGAAATGGTGCCCTTTTTTAATTTACTCTTTATTCGGTTCCATGCGTGCGTCGTAGTTTTTGTTCTTATGTTCCGGTGTCATGGAATTCCATAGCGTTGTCTAATTTTGATATGAATCCAAAATTAAATCATTCGCACCCAAACAAGAAAACTTCACTATATACGCGTGCAAGGCTGTCAAGGCGAATTGATAGATTTTGACATTATTATAGTGTGCTTACACTAACACAGACTACCTCAGTCCGCCTCGCACCGCTCATGACAGCACCTTTGAAGTTGATCCGACTCACCACTATGGACGTGTCTGCCTGTCTGCCCTTCCAAAAACGAGACCCTTCCCATAAAGCGCAGGTGCGGGATTGTCTGCCTCTGTGCACAAAACCCGCACCATGGAAAGCCACTTTTAGACTTTTAACAAAGCCTTGTAAGCTATCAAAGTTTGTGCGAGAAATGGGATTCTCAGCCAGACAAAACTTGAGAGTTTTACAGCTTACATACCTGGATTTCACAATATGTGAAATTTATCTCCTGTATTATTAGATTAAGCCTACTTGATCACTTCCTACCTTTAATGAGTCTAGGGGCAGCTTCTGTTAGACTTCTTTTTATACATCCTGCAATATCTGGATTGCTCTTATGGCAGATCTTAAAGTAAGATGAGGCTGTAACAAAAGAAACTTATTTCAAATTTAGTTCAATTTATTTGGGAATGAAAGGTTATTCATACAAGGTAAACCCTAGGTAGGTTATTCACCTTAGCCTACAATATTGACTTGATTCAAAATTCACAAACCTGCAGAACAAACCTACATTTTATGGTCATAAAACAAAAAATAACCCTATTTGGAAACTTATATTTTCAAGTAATAGTGGTTAATGAGATAAAGTTTCGAAGTGAGTGGCCAAAATTTAATTACTTTGGCCTTAAAAATATCATAAAAGGAACAATCCCAACAAGTTTTACTTTTCTACTTTAAAATACAGTAATGGCTTTTCCCAAAAGTGTCATCTACTTTTCACCATTATTGAATGCATTCACAAAAGTTCCTTACCCACGATGTGGAAGGAACATAACTTACTAAACTTGGTGTTTGCAACTTAGGGTGAAGCAGGTGATACATTACATAACGCAAAGATTCCATTATAGGAAAATAGAAACCATTGTGATAAAGGGGTAAACATAGTAGAGCCTCGCACCTCACACATGACACATTGAACAAACCGAGTTTGAATCAGGGTCTGTGCGAAGCTCTCTGATTGGTCCTTCTAGTTTTCCATGGCTTAAGTACTATACAGAGAAATATCCGTATATGAAAGAATATTGATCAGGTAGTATGAATTAACTTAACAACATTAAAAGCTAAAAGCGGCGTAGCCAATACAATGTAGACGTGGCCGTTGGTATGTGCCGCTGAGCCAATGGTTTGCCAACGAAAATCACTCTAGTGTCGGTCTCCATCAAAGGAAGCCGGTGAGAGCCGGTAGTGAGGACGAGCCAACCGTTGTCTTCACGTGGCATGCACGTGGTTTAGTTGTGGCTGAGACAGTGCCGTATTCAGTCATGGAGTCGACCAACGCGAAATGTGTGAACTTATTGAGCTTTACCGTGATCGTCCTGTTCTGTGGGACTGTCGTTTGAAAGTGTACAAAGATAGAAATAAGAAACAAGATGCTCTACAAGAAATCGTAGATACTTTTGGTGTTGATAAACAAGTTGTGGAAAAGAAAATTAAGAACCTAGTATGTCATTTTTTACGTGAAATAAAGAGGGAGAGAGACTCAAGTAAGTCTGGTGCGGGAAATTCTGATGTGTACAAGAGTAAATAGTTCTGCTTCAACAACATGCTATTTCTCAAGGATCGAAATACACCTAATGAAACGACAGACACAATCACGCAGGTAAATATATATTAACACAGTAAATTCATAGAATAATTAGTAATTATATTTTACATTAATATACAACACACATGCCATAGTTTAGGGCTTATTATTTGTCATGTTGAAAGGATACTATTCCAGCCGGGGAAGTAAAGAAGTCTGCAAATTAATTTCTAGCGGCTTGTGCCTCATCAGTGCTTCTTCTTGAAGCTCGAGGAATGTTGACCAAAGCTTGATTTGAAGGGGATTGTCTCCAAGTTCCTGGATTGATCTCACCTGTGGTTGAGCACTCAGAGTCGAATGTTCCGGGGGATTGTACACTGATTTGGAGTTACTTTTCCTCAAGTAGTTGTGCAGATCTACTGCCAACACCACTATCGTAGCCCGCTCTGGTTGTAATAGCATAGGTCTTCGTAGTATGCGGTACACAGAGGATATTATGCCAAACGCATTCTCAGACACTCTACGTGCTCTACTTAACCGATAGTTAAACACTCTTTCCTTGGAATTCTTTTTTTGAGCACCTGGAAATGGTTTCATAATGTTTTTTGACATAGGAAAAGCATCATCGCCCACAAAAACATACGGTGTTTCATCTATTCTTCCAGGAAGAGCAGTAGGAGAAGGAAGATGCATTGTGTTGTTCTTAAGGCAATCTTTGAATGTTGTGTGACTAAACACACCTCCGTCTGATATTCTTCCTTGACAGCCAAAATTTGCGTAGATAAAGTTGTAGTGCGCACCTACCTCCGCAAATAGAACTATACTGAGAAACCCCTTGTAGTTGAAATATTCTGTGCCACTACGGATAGGTGCTTGCAACGTAATATGCTTCCCATCAAAGGCCCCCATACAGTTTGGGAAATTCCACTTATCATTGAACTCTTTTGAAATAACTTTCCACTCTGCTTTATTTTGTGGCATTTGAAACAAAATGATAACAATATAGCAATATTCAATCATTAATCTTTTCCTTTTTTTAGGACGAGCATACAAATGAAGATGAAGATGCTGCAGACGAAACCCAGATTGTCGACCAGGACCAAGTTGCTGGACCAAGTAAAGACACACCTCGAAGAGGTGACAATGCAAATAGTTTGCCAAAGGAACCGTTTGTTCGGCCAGGCGGAGGCCCACAAAAGAAACAAAAGACATCAGCTACAGAAGAAGCTCTGTCAATTATGAGAGGTATCCAAGAACGGCATACATCAGGTATGGATCAGTTCAAGTCTTTTGGAGAGCTAGTAGGACTGTGTATTAAAGACCTCCCATCGTCAAATGCTCAGAAAATTGTAAAACACCTTATTAGCAATATTCTGTTTGAAGCTGAAATGGGCAAGTACGACTATGTCAACCCATTGAATGGAAGTTACTCACAGCATTTCTACCCAATACCGAACCGATTCCTGCCCCGATGACACCAGCTTGTCCCAATCGAAACCCATATTTTGAGCAGCCGTCTTTTCATGGACAAACACAAGCATCCTCTCCACAGTCAGCCATGAGTCCCACGTCTTCAATCCATACAGTAACGGACAATGACTCTCTTGACTCTATGTTGATGCACCTGTAGTTCCCACCTCATCTCTTCAAAATTCAAATTTGAGTTAGACTTTTGTTCATTTTTTGTTGTAATAAACTTAAGACACATTTTAACTGAGTAAATGTTTAATTTGTAATAGAGAATGTTTTGTTCTAATAAACTTGAGACACATGTCGACCAAATAAAGGTTTTATTTGTAATAGACTAAATTTTTTCTTACCTTGATGTAATCCTGTAAGACGCTGACAATTGCTTCACAAACAATCAGGATGATGGCTGATATTATTTGCTTTGAAATCTTGAATGTGTAACTTAACGAGTGGTAAGAGCTCCCGTTGCTAAAAACCGCAGAGTAACTGCAAGGCGTTCATGTGGAGGAATAGCACTTCTGAAGGGTGTATCTCGTTTCTGGATGATATGAGCTATCTTATTTAAAAGACCTTCAAAGTCACTACTTTTCATACCGAAAAAAGTTTTTGAAACCACATAAAGATCTGTACTCGAGATTTAATTCGTCTGCATCATCCAATAACACATCCTTCATTAACTCACTAGTTCCGTATTTTCTTCTACTTTGAAGGCTTGGACGCACCCAAAACTGTCGTTTGTGCCGTTTACGCACTTTTCGCTGTTTTCAATGATAATTATAAACGCACCTAAAGCAACTAGTACATTCTCCTCGGCAGACATTTTGTACTGAATGCGAACGAATGCGACTGAACGAATGCCTATTTGTAGACGGCAAGCCAAAATCGGCTCAGCCAACCGCGGCATAGTGTGGACGCCGCTTAATAAAGCGTACATGTAGAGGTTCCGTAAATTTTAATTTTAAAGCGTAAATATAGTATTCACCGACGGAGGGGGTCCCCCCCCCCAAAGTTGAAGAAATAGTTCCGAAAGTTGGCATTTGTTACTTGAAAAAATTAAAAGTCGTAAAATATACTTGTCGGCTTGAAAATCTTAATGAAGAAAAAATTGTTTAGGTTGTAAAAACAAAGAAATAACCTTAAGGAAATTACCTTTTTGCTCTTTAAAAACACAAAATAAATGTTTTCCTTTTGTGATATTGCACGTTATAAATGCGTTTTGGAGGGTGAGTTTGGATAACATATGAAACATTATAATAATTAGGGTGGTTACATTAATTTGTTTGTTTATTAATAATTCCCAAAAAAACTATTTGTTTGATGTTGATGAAAAATCACTCTCTCTTAATTATCGAATGTAGTTCCTTCAGTAAATTTGACGGGTTGGAAAATTGTTAAAATGAGTTGGCAAAATTTAGTATCCTCTCCCACCAAAAAATATGCTTTAGTGAAGGCCGTGCATGTATTTTAATTTGATTTACTGGTTTTGAAGTTACATACAGTATTTGTTTGAAAATATAAGATGCTTATATAGTTACATTCAGCTTTCGGAATGGAAAGGCAATTTTAAAATATAAGTATTTTAAATTTCAACTTAATTAGTCAATTAGATTGTAAGTTTTGCTCGAGATGGAGAGATGAACGTCCACTTTCCTAATAAGGTTTTCTTTTTTGACGGATACAAATATAGACGAATATTTATTAATTAATAGGACTTACCGTCTTCAATATTCCGTTTTTCGTCGTTAAACGACGCGTCGGCCGTTTCGGCTATTCGACCATTTTCAGGTTTCCCTTCGTAATGTTACACAAACATGCATAGTTGACAAAAAACACTTACACGCCCGTGTTGTACCGTGAAACGGCCATCGTTAACGACGAAAAATGGAATATTGAAGACGGTAAGTCATATATCTATTAATTAGCATATCAATATTCGGAATGGCGTCTAAAAATTGTTATAGAATTATTCCTTTACAAAAAAAAAAAAGGAGAGAGCCAAATACTTGTGTATCTTAATACTAAATTAGGCGCAAACCAAGTTTTTTTACCAAGTTGAGAGAGGTGTTGTCTAAATCATTTGATTTAGACCTTTAAGTTAGACATTTATTGCAATTTTAAAATTCATTTTCGTGAGTTTGTTGAAAGTTCTACTTTATTAAATGATACACTGTAGACCTACACTTACAGTACTTTATTTTCGTTCCTGCAGAGAAGGCCTATTGTGTTCACGTTAATCGTTTATTTTGTAAGGCCCAGCTGTTTCGGCATTGTTCAGAACCATTTAATAACAATAGATTGACAAAAGTGGACCTTGGAGTAGTTGATTGTATTCACCAGTCTATTTGCATTTGTACAGACTGTACCATTAACTTATTAATTTCGATTTGCATACTAGTAAATCAACTCCTATAAAAGCGAGTGTACGTAAGAGCGTACGTGGAGTAGGCTAACATTTAAAGAAGAAATAATATAACTTAATAATATAATCAGCTGATTTCACCCGTCATCTGTAATACGCAAACAAAACCTAGCGTAGATTATACTTTGGGGTTATGTTAACAACTTCAATCAATAATATAGCCTATAATATTAATAACTTCTAAATCATTTGATCTATCAATATGAAATAAAAGGCAATTAAAAGATAATATTTGTATCTTTCTTTAAATATACATAATAATATACATAAACACAAAATCTTAACAAATATTTCTACAGTTTTATTACAGTCCTTATAATTGTACACATTTACCGAGTTAAAAATCCCCATCTGCATAGTTAGGTAGGCCTAGATAAAGTGTGTTTTACTTTCTCACTATACTATAGTATAGAGAAAGTATAGTGATCGCAAAAAAAATCGATGTTGAGATTTTTGTGGAAATATCCGTTTTGGGACCCCCTGAGTCCAAAAAAGTGGTTTTTACAAAATGTCTGTCTGTATGTATGTCTGTATGTCTGTATGTCTGTCTGTATGTCTGTATGTCTGTATGTAGACAAAGCTAGAGAGAAAACTATTCGATCGATTTCAACTAAATTTGCACCAGACATGTCCAGTACGCCTGTATAGATGCACGAAAAAGTGTTTTGAACAATTTTGAAAAACAACCCCCTTTTTGGCCAAAAAACCCCCAAAAAATCTGTTATTATTTTTTTATAAAAAAACGGCTCTAACGATTTTGATAAAATTTGGCTAATTTGTAGCCTTTAATGTGCCCTACCATATACAAAAACTCACATCTTTCTAAAAATTCTCGTTTAGCTAATAATAATAATAATAACTGATTTTTGGTGGTTTTTTGGCCATAAAGGGGGTTGTTTTTCAAAATTTTTCAAAACCTTTTTACGTGCATCTATAAAGACCTAATTGACGTGTTTGGTGCAAATTTGTTCGAAATCGATCGAATAGTTTTCTCTCTAGCTAATAATAATAATATTTATTAGTTAATCGCCTACTTTAATAAAAGTATACAAAGCTAGAGAGAAAACTATTCGATCGATTTCAACCAAATTTGCACCAGACATGTCCAGTACGAATGTATAGATGCACGAAAAAGGGTTTTGAACAATTTTGAAAAACAACCCCCTTTTTGGCCAAAAAACCCCCAAAAAATCAGTTATTATTTTTTTGTTAAAAAACGGCTCTAACGATTTTGATAAAATTTGGCTTATTTGTAGCCTTTAATCCCTACCTTATACAGAAACCCGTATCTTTCTAAAAATTCTCGTTTAGCTAATAATAATAATAATAACTGTTTTTGGGGGTTTTTTGGCCATAAAGCGGGTTGTTTAAAAAAAATTTCAAAACCATTTTACGTGCATCTATGAAGACCTAATTGACGTGTTTGGTGCAAATTTTTTCGAAATCGATCGAATAGTTTTCTCTCTAGATAATAATAATAATAATATTTATTCATTAATCTCCTACTTTAATAAATCACCTCTCCTGCCCCACCCTACAAGTCACAGTGAATCTGTTTAATAATTTAAATATGTTTGTGAGAAAGTATGTGCCAGTTCCTGGTACCGTTTATTTTTTTAAATTATGTATTTCTGATGTGTATCTAATTAATCCGCCTGCGATTTTTCACGGGGATTTACTAGTGACTACATAACTTACCTGGTTTTGCAAGTTTATTTTTGATAGTAAGACCTAACGTAGGTATGTAAGAAGGTTTTGTTTTGCTGCTGAGTTAGCTTGCTACGGCCAAAATCGACATTATAATATTAATTATACAAAACGGATATTAAATTTCGTAAAAGTAATCAGTAGACTGAAAGGTATTTCAATTATATTAATTTATAGGCTACATAATAGTGTAACAGTCACCCTTGCGGCATCTAGATAGAGCAAATCTGTTTAGACACTTTAATTTAAACTGAAACCTCATTTCCCCACCGAAATAATCTAACAAAAAACATTTTTTTCAATATCCAGTTCTCAAAAAGTATATTTTCGGTGTTGGGAGAATTCTCAAAAAAAAAAAAAAAAAAAAAAAAACTTTAAATGTAAATGTAGACCAAAAGTGATAACTTTAATTACTATTTTATACGACAGTTTAAGACAGGCCTATACTTAGGCTACATTTTCACATTTAGGACAGAATTAATAGTTTTAACGTATTTCTTTTCGTTTCAAGATGTCGGTATTAAAGGTAAATGCAATTTGTTTAGACGCTTTCAAAACTGAAAATTATTTTAAAAGTTGTTCATATATACACCCAACAAGTGTAAAAGGGCGACTAAAATTTAATATAACAGAAAAGATCCCTTATTTAATAAGACATATAACTGGGAAATAAATAAATCGGTAATGCACCAGATTATAATGATTTTTTTAAAACCGTTTATATCACTTTAGAAAATCGTTTCTGTTGGGCTGAGGGTCTCTGATTTCTCAAACAAAATAAATTAAAAAATTATTCTTTCTTTGCAAAATATGTTGTGCTTTAAGTGTAAATATTTCACAAAATCTTATACATTTATTAGTAACCTATTTAAAATTTAAATGTCTAGAATTTGAAAATGGATGAAGTAGGCCTACATCTTCAAATATGTTTCTTATTTTGTTTAGCGGTAATTCTGCTCTCATTTAGCTTACAAAACTAGATATTTCGTTTCATATAAAAAAAACTCATTAAGTTAACAACATTTTGAAACTGATCGGTAAAAATTATGAGGTTTTGTGAAGAAATAGGTTTTTCGGTGGGTATAACCTCAGCGGATATAGTCTTGAAAAATTAGAAGCCAACTGTGCTAAACGTTTCGTTCTGGAGTTATTTATTTTTTGAAAACAATCTCAAGTAGACTGTCAGGCAGAAAACTAACATCCTTTGTACATATTATGTTTTTGTTTTTATACATGTTTGTTTATTTTGATTCCACCATTAACTATATCAAACTTTGGTCACTGCTTGTACCGTATAGCTCAAATTATAACTAATTACATTTATGTGCAACGGTTTATACAAAACTTGATTAAAATTTGTGATTTGTAAGAATAAAAAGTGGAAGATAAAATATTACGTCAACAAATTACGCAACTACGACAGTCAATTGAAGAACAACAAAATATATAATAAAATGCAAATATATCGTGTAGGCCTACCTGGTTTAACATTTTTACCTGCCGCCAAACAAACCCACACAAGCAATGTAACAAAATATATTTGATGGTTCATCTCTGAAAGAACTTGTTCACTTCAAGTTAGCCGACTCACAACTGAAGACAATTTATCAAGATACTTTGAAGGCCTACAGGTTTTGTTTTTACAAAGTATGATTTTTAAATGGCTTATAATTATTAAAGTACGGTACTTTTAAATTTCTCAAAGTCATGAGGTTAAGTTCAGGGACTAAACAACGATGGAAATAAAAACTAATTAGTATAATTTAGGTAAGTTAAGTTAGCATTAACTACACAATGTTGTTTTAAATTAATGAAGCTACAATATTAATAATTTATCTAATATATCACTGGTTTTGTAAATAAAGAGTAGGCATTGTTTGCAACCAGGATATGGAACTTGTTCTATTTTACTTTCTCACTATACTATAGTATAGAGAAAGTATAGTGATCGCAAAAAAATCGATGTTGAGACTTTTGTGGAAATATCCGTTTTGGGACCCCTGAGTCCAAAAAAGTAGTTTTTACAAAATGTCTGTCTGTATGTAGGCCAATACAAAGCTAGAGCGAAAACTATTCGATCGATTTCAAACAAATTTGCACCAGACATGTCAAGTAGGCCTGTATACATGCACGAAAAACGGTTTTGAAAATTTTTGAAAACAACCCCCTTTTTGGCAAAAAAAACCAGTTATTATTTTTTTTATAAAAAAAACGGTTTTAACGGTTTTGATAAAATGTTGCTTATTTGTAGCCTTTAATGTACTCTACCATTTACAAAAAACCGCATCTTTCTAAAAATTCTCGTTTAGCTAATAATAATAATAACGGATTTTTTACGGTTTTTTTGGCCATAAAGAGTTTTTTTTTCAAAACCTTTTTTCGAGCATCTATACAGGCCTAATAGACGTGGTTAGTGTAAATTTGTTCGAAATCGATTGAATAGTTTTCACTTTAGGTAATAATAATAATATTTATTATTTACTCTCCTACTTTAATTTACTATCCATCTCCTACTTTAATACAATTATGAAGTCACTTTTAGGGTCACTTACGAGAGTTGGCGTGCCAAGCACGCAATGCATTGTGTATTGAAAATACTCCCAATACGGGGGTTGGCGTGCAATGCACTGTGCGTCGCGTCGGCCACTTCTCATAGCAGTGAACGTGTTAATAATTTAAATATGTTTGTGAGAAAGTATGTGCCAGTTTCTGGTACCTTTTATTTCCTTAGACATAATTTAGAATTTAGTTTGAATAAGGGTTTATTGAAAGGGTCTACTAGCAGTTGAATTCGACTTTCTGTAAAATGTGTAATTCCATCCAATATTTGTAGACAGATGAATAATATTGTCACTGAGATAAAACGAATTAAATATCATCATTATTACAATTTAAAATATTAAATAATGTATAAGGTGCATTTCGCTAGTAGACCTATGTTCTTCGACTTGGACACTCAAAAAAGACATGAAGTCGCCACTTTTCCCCGTTATTAGCCTGGCCACTTTACCCCGTTACGCGCCATTTTAATAAATCACATCTACCTTCAAGGAAGAAAATTTTAATTTAAAGTATGCTATATTATTTTAAACGTAATTAGACAGAGTTTTCATCTATCTCAATTTTAAAAATTGCATCTTTAATTAATGACAAAATAATTAGAATAAAACTAACGCTTACATTATATCAATACTGCAAAAAATAGAAATTACCCCCTATTTTAATTTATAAAATGTGTACTGTTTTTATTTATTTGATAAATAATGTATAGAAAATTATATTTCTAAATTAATTTCACATAATATAACTGTATTTTGCAGTGTCTGACAAATAAAATATTGGGGGCCGATTGCAGATGTGCAGTAAAATACAGTAAACGTTAGCAATGTCATTTTATCTTATCTTCTAAAGCGAGAGATAATTGTCTGTCTGCTAAATGGATCTGGAATCTCCGTCTAAGGATTTTTGATTTTTTGATTTTATATGGGGCTTTTGGCCACGAGAAATTGATTGGAAATGGTCACCAGTCTGGGAAAATTCGTTTTCTACGTCTTTTTATTAAATTAAAAAGTGAAATTTGTCCATTTTAAACAATACAAAGCACAGCTGATGAAAATGTTTTCAATGTCATTACAATAATCATCTGTTTTCTTTTAAACGAAGCACAGCTGATGCAAATGTTTTCAATGCCATTACAATAATCATCTGTTTTCTTTTAAACTGTATTTTATTAGAGGTAAGCCTAATGTTGTATCTATTTATAGTTACCATGGCAACGAATACTTCTGCTAAATAAACATACCCTTTATTTAGTTGTTTAATGTTAAAGGCCTAACCTAAACGATGTTCACGGAAATTTGCAATAATAGTTATTGACGTGAGCGAACTAGGCCCTAGGCCT
>JAGFPH010002890.1:16042-28744 GCA_018207615.1 Philaenus spumarius | reverse complement strand
AATCGAGGCCGACGGAGTAACGTGTTTTTTGCATGATCCGTCTCTCACTTATTTCACACAATTTGTAAAAGCCAAAATACGACTTGGCGGGGGAGAGCCCCCAAGGGCATATACAATTTACCATTGTATAGCAACTGGCAAAGATGGTGCTTCCTAAAGAGGAGTCAAGAATAATTGTCAAAAATGCTCTAGGACGCACCGTTTCCGTGATACTAACGATTTTTGTGAAAAAATCATGAAAAAGCTCAAAATCATTGCAATATAAATCGAGGCCGACGAAATAACGTGTTATCAGCACTACAAAATACAAATATTGTTTACTTTTTAAAATCTTGTAAGAAATGAATGTACCAATTTCTAGCTCTCTAATTTCTAGCTTTAAGGTAAGTATATTAATTAATTTTTATTGTTTTAGGGGTTTTTGTTACATTTTCACCCCTAAGTAGCACGCTAGAAAAATCAAATATAGTTTACATTGAATATATGTCTTGTAAGAAATAAATGTAACAATTTCCAGCTCTCTAGCTTTATGGGAAGTATAATAATTAGTTCGTATTGTTTTAGGGGTTGTTGTTACATTTTCCCCACTCAGCAGCGTACTAAAATATATAAATATGGTTTACATCTATCTATATATATATAAATTAATTGCTGTTCGTTAGTCTCGCTAAAACTCGAGAACGGCTGGACCGATTTGGCTAATCTTGGTCTTAAAATGTTTGCAGTAGTTCATAGAAGGTTTATACGTAAAGAAAAATTTGAAAAGTTTCCCGAAAAAGTTTCAAATTTGGAAGAAGTTCAACAGCCTTTACTGTATGAACTCAAAACCATAGCTTACAAAAACAGCTGTTCGTATAAAAAGCTTAGCAACACGTTATGTTTGTTTACAGTCATTACCATAGCAACATTACTTAGCAAATTTATAATCACTTTAATACTCTTCAAAACTAACAGCTTTTTAAGGTTAGATTGAAAAACTATTAACAAACACAAGGAAAAATCAACGAAAAATGCTTACAGAATTATAATTTAACTCAAACATTGGTTATTAAATATCTATATAGGCCTACTTAGAGATATGCAAATATTGTTTATATAAAATATATCATAACTATGAATTTTTTAATACTTTTCAAAACATATTTTCGCTATCAATAATAATAACAACAAACAAATTAATTAGGCCAGTCGGTAGGGGTCAATTTAGACCAAAAGTTCCAGTAATTTACAATACGGAAGATAGAGAAAAATAAAAAATACCACCGTGTAGGGGAGGTATTTTTCAACAAAAAAGGTCATGTATTTATTTCGTCCGAGCAATGGTTTGTCTGGAAAAAAATCGATAATTCAGGTATGTATTTTGCAGCAGAGGAAATCACTAAAAGGAGACATCTTATTCATATATTAAGCGTTGGCTCATTCTAAATTGACTGAATTTTAATATATCGAATTGAAACTTGGTATAGGAGTTAAAATATATATTTTAAACATTTATGCTGAGTCTCAGCTTGTTAATATGTTATAAATATTAATAACATATTTATTTTATTAATATGTTCGCTGTCATATTCCTTCATTCAAATTATAATTTAGTATTCTATTTCTCTAATAGCCTTTTTTGAATCTCGCCTCTACCCCCCTTTGTTATAACCCCCCCCCCCCCCATTGTAAAAATATTTCACACTTTGTTTACATTAAAGTACGTTCTTAAGAGTAACTTGTTTTCAACACCTACGTAAATGTCAAGCTACAATAAATTATCAATATATATCTAACATTATATTTGGTCAAATTGGGCACTGGCACTTTATTTTATATAGATGCAGTGTAGTGTATCAAAGTATAGTGTTCTAGAGGCAGCACACTGAGTTTTGTTCGCCAAGGATTATTTGCCGCCGCCGTCATATCAACAGTTTCACGAAGGAGAATATTAGAGCATACATATTGGTCGGAAAAATAAACGATCTGTTTATTTACCGTTGTCGGTAGCTGTGCAGCCGCTAGCTACCACTACAATCACCGGATTTTCCACCGTCTCCGCCGAACAGTGGCGAACGTGACCAAATTTACGCAAATTTTCCTTATTTTAGTATTTTTTTTCCTTGAGCTACGTGTAGAAACCGACTTTCTTAAATAATTGAAAAATGTTTCTTTTAGTTCCTCAAATCAGGAAACAGAGTGTAGAATGCTCCTAAATCTTTTCTTTTTTTTTTATTTATTGATTGGATGAACCCAAATATGTATATTTTTTGCTTCCTTTTCAATCGGCGACGGAATAACAATAAAGCGAGAGTTGTCTCTTTTCATGATAAGAAAACATTAAAAGAAATAATAAATATTACATAACACACTTCGTGATTGATGAACTAGACAGAATTCCAATAAGAATTTTAGACGGCGCGGCGTCGGAAATTTTACCGCGTGCACACTATAAATTTTATGACAATCCGCAGCCGACAAAAAAACGCTATGTGTGTTCCAGGCCTATGGGGTTAGAGGCAGCGCACGGAAAGATTTGGCGGGGGATGAGTCATGGTTGCTATTCTAAATTATTCTAAAATGGGTCTGAATCACAAATAACAGAAGTTAAACATTATACATAGCCTTCCCATATCATTTTAAAGTACTTTTGGGAAGCCTAAAACGTGTTATTATGCATCTTAATTTTTAAAAAATTTCCATGACAACCCCCCCCCCTCCGGTTGTTGTAACCCCCTCCATACGGTCGTCCTGGTTACGCCTATGCGCCTCTTTCTGTCACCGTAAACTATAATTCACCTGTTATCTGAGATAATTAATCGTACTAGTGGACCCGGTAATGCTTCGCTATTGCTTGATTTAATTATACGGGTGGTTATCCCGTTGACTTAAGTAATCGATTCAATCTTTTTGTTTTTAGTGACCATATGTTCTTAATACAATGCAAATTGTGTGCTTAAGACCACACGGAAGAAGTGTAAACTTTTTACTTACGAAATGAGGAAGCCCACGATTTACATTTTTAGGTTAGGCCTAACCTAAAATTAATTATTAAAGATTATAGGCCTACATTCGAATCAACTGTTTTATCTGTTATTTTATTTTATTGGTTGCTATTATGGTAATGAATGTAAATACATTCAAGAAACATGTGTTGATCCAAGAGTCTATTTCTAGCCTCAAATTATTTTGTGAGTTTAATTTTAATTTTATGTATTTCTGATGCATTATTATACAAAAATATTAGCTTTCTGCACTTCTTCATCATTTAAACTTTAACTGCGCCAAATTTCGTAAAAAGGGGTACTAAGTTTTTGCTTCACGTATTAATATACAGATAGATAAGCTAACTCGATAATTAAGTTTCAGTACCAGGAGACCGAGCTAAAGCTCGATTATAAGCAGGGCTATGATTTCAATGATAAATATTGGATTATTGAGTTTTGAGGTTAAGCCTATAACATTAAACAACTAAATAAAGGGTATATACAACATTAGGCTTACCTGTAATAAAAATACAGTTTAAAGGATTAACCATAATCTCAACGCTATGCCTCAGAAATAAGTCAGGCCTAAATTAAAGTTGAATATTTCAATATCGATTTAGGCCTAGGGCCTAGTTCGCTCACGTCAATAACTATTATTGCAAATTTCCGTGAACATCGTTTAGGTTAGGCCTATAACATTAAACAACTAAATAAAGGGTATGTTTATTTATTTAGCAGAAGTATTCGTTGCCATGGTAACTATAAATAGATACAACATTAGGCTTACCTCTAATAAAATACAGTTTAAAAGAAAACAGATGATTATTGTAATGGCATTGAAAACATTTGCATCAGCTGTGCTTCGTTTAAAAGAAAACAGATGATTATTGTAATGACATTGAAAACATTTTCATCAGCTGTGCTTTGTATTGTTTAAAATGGACAAATTTCACTTTTTAATTTAATAAAAAGACGTAGAAAACGAATTTTCCCAGACTGGTGACCATTTCCAATCAATTTCTCGTGGCCAAAAGCCCCATATAAAATCAAAAAATCAAAAATCCTTAGACGGAGATTCCAGATCCATTTAGCAGACAGACAATTATCTCTCGCTTTAGAAGATAAGATAAAATGACATTGCTAACTTTTACTGTATTTTACTGCACATCTGCAATCGGCCCCCAATATTTTATTTGTCAGACACTGCAAAATACTGTTATATTATGTGAAATTAATTTAGAAATATAATTTTCTATACATTATTTATCAAATAAATAAAAACAGTACACATTTTATAAATTAAAATAGGGGGTAATTTCTATTTTTTGCAGTATTGATATAATGTAAGCGTTAGTTTTATTCTAATTATTTTGTCATTAATTAAAGATGCAATTTTTAAAATTGAGATAGATGAAAACTCTGTCTAATTACGTTTAAAATAATATAGCATACTTTAAATTAAAATTTTCTTCCTTGAAGGTAGTTGTGATTTATTAAAATGGCGCGTAACGGGGTAAAGTGGCCAGGCTAATAACGAAAAAAACGCCATCTTCATGTCGTTTTTGAGTGTCCAAGTCGAAGAACATACTAGCGAAGTGCACCTTATACATTAATTAATATTATAAATTGTAATAATCTCAGTGACAATATTATTCATCTGTCTACAAATATTGGATGGAATTACACATTTTACAGAAAGTCGAATTCAACTGCTAGTAGACCCTATCAATAAACCCTTACTCAAACTAAATTCTAAATTATGTCTGAGGAAATAAACGGTACCAGAAACTGGCACATAGTTTCTCACAAACATATTTAAATTATTAACACGTTCACTGCTAAGTCGCACATGTGAGCTTGATACTGGACACTATGAGAAGCGGTCGACGCACAGTGCATTGCACGCCAACCCCCTTATTGGGAGTATTATCAATACACAATGCATTGCGTGCTTCGCACACCAACCCTCATATTGGGAATATTATCAATACACAGTGCATTGCGTGCTTCGTGTATGTGACCCCAACCGTGACTTCATAATTGTATTAAAGTAGGAGAGTAAATAATAAATATTATTATTATTTTATTATTACCTAAAGTGAAAACTATTCAATCGATTTCGAACAAATTTACACCAAACACGTCTATTAGGCCTGCATAAATGCACGAAAAAAGGTTTTGAAAAAGAACCCCCTTTATGGCCAAAAAACCCCTAAAAAATCCGTTATTATTATTATTATTATCTAAACGAGAATTTGTATAAAGATGCGGATTTTTGTATATGGTAGGGTACATTAAAGGCTACAAATAAGCCAAATTTTATCAAAATCGTTAGAACCGTTTTTTTATACAAAAAATAATAACTGATTTTTTTACCAAAAAGGTGGTTGTTTTCAAAAAATTTCAAACCCATCGTTCATGCATGTATACAGGCCTACTTGACATGACTGGTGCAAATTTGTTTGAAATCGATCGAATAGTTTTCGCTCTAGCTTTGTATGTACATACAGACATTTTGTAAAAACCACTTTTTTGGACTCAGGTGTCCCAAAACGGATATTTCCACAAAAATCTCAACATCGATTTTTTTTGCGATCACTATACTTTCTCTTTACTATAGTATAGTGAGAAAGTAAAATAAAACAAGTTCCATATCCTTGTTGCAAACAATGCCTATTCTTTATTTACAAAACCAGTGATATATTAGATAAATAAAATTATTAATATTGTAGCTTCATTAATTTAAAACAACATTGTGTAGTTAATGCTAACTTAATTTACCTTAATTATACTAATTAGTTTTTATTTCCATCGTTGTTTAGTCCCTGAACTTAACCTCATGACTTTGACAAATTTAAAAATACCATACTTTAATAATAATTATAAGTCATTTAAAAATCATACTTTGTAAAAACAAAACCTGTAGGCCTTCAAAGTAGCTTGATCAATTGTCTTCAGTTGTGAGTCGGCTAACTTGAAGTGAACAAGTTCTTTCAGAGATGAACCATCAAATATATTTTGTTACTTTGCTTGTGTGGGTTTGTTTGGCGGCAGGTAAAAATGTTAAACCAGGTAGGCCTACTCGATATATTGTATTTTATTATATACATTGTTCTTCAATTGACTGACGTAGTTGCGTAATTGGTTGACGTAATATTTTATCTTCCATTTTTTATTCTTACAAATCACAAATTTTAATCAAGTTTTGTATAATTCGTTGCACATAACCTATTAGTTATAATTTGAGCTATACGGTACAAGCAGTGACCAAAGTTTGATATAGTTACTGGAGGTTAATAGTGGAATCAAAATAAACAAACATGTATAAAAACAAAAACATATGTACAAAGGATGTTAGTTTTCTGCCTGACAGTCTACTTGAGATAGTTTCAAAAAATAAATAACTCCAGAACGAAACGTTTAGCACAGTTGGCTTCTAATTTTTCAAGACTATATCCGCTGAGGTTACCCACCGAAAAATTTATTTCTTCACAAAACCTCATAATTTTTACCGATCAGTTTCAAAATGTTGTTAACTTAATGAGTTTTTTTATATGAAATAACTAGTTTTGTAAGTTAAATGAGAGCAGAATTACCGCTAAACAAAATAAGAAACATATTTGAAGATGTAGGCCTACTTAATCAATTTTCAAATTCTAGACATTTAAATTTTAAATAGGTTACTAATAAATGTGTAAGATTTTGTGAAATATTTACACTTAAAGCACAAAATATTTTGCAAAGAAAGAATAATTATTTAATTCATTTTGTTTGAGAAATCAGAGACCCTCAGCCCAACAGAAACGATTTCCTACAGTGATATAAATGGTTTAAAAAAAATCATTATAATCTGGTGCATTACCGATTTATTTATTTCCCAGTTATATGTCCTATTAAATAAGTACAATATTTTAAATTAAATTTTAGTCGCCATTTTACACTTGCTGGATGTAAGTTATATATGAACAACTTTTAAAATAATTTTCAGTTTTGAAAACGTACCGCACGTCTTTCATTGCTATTTGTTCATTTTTAGACATTAAAATAAAATGTCTAAACAAATTGCATTTACCTTTAATACCAACATCTTGAAACGGAAAGAAATACGTTAAAACTATTCTGTCCTAAATGTCAAAATGTAGCCTAAGTATAGGCCTATCTTAAACTGTCGTATAAAATAGTAGGTAATTCAAGTTATCGCTTGGTCTACATTTACATTTGTTTTTTTTTTTTTTTTTTTAGAATCCTCCCAACTCCGAAAATATACTTTTTGAGAACTGGATATTGAAAAAAATGTTTTTTGTTAGATTATTTCGGTGGGGAAATGAGGTTTCAGTTTAAATTATTAAAGTGTCTAAACAGATTTGCTCTATCTAGATGCCGCAAGGGTGATCTGTTACACTATTATGTAGCCTATAAATTAATATAATTGAAATACCTTTCAGTCTACTGATTACTTTTACGAAATTTAATATCCGTTTTGTATAATTAATATTATAATGTCAATTTTGGCCGTAACAAGCTAACTCAGCAGCAAAACAAAACCTTCTTACACACCTACATTAGGTCTTACTATCAAAAATAAACTTGCAAAACCGGGTACGTTATGAAAAATCACAGGCGGATTAATTAGATACACATCAGAAATACATAATTTAAAAAAAAAACACACTTTATCTAGGCCTACCTTTACTATGCAGATGGGGATTTTTAACTAAGTAAATGTGTACAATTAATTATAAGGACTATAATAAAACTGTAGAAATATTTGTTAAAATTTTGTGTTTATGTATATTATTATATATATTTATAGAAAGATACAAATATAATCTTTTAATTGCCTTTTATTTCATATTGATAGATCAAATGATTTAGAAGTTATTAATATTATAGGCTATATTATTGATTGAAGTTGTAAACATAACCACAAAGTATAATCTACGCTAGGTTTTGTTTGCGTATTACAGATGACGGGTGAAATCAGCTGATTATATTATTAAGTTATTATTATTCCACGTACACTCGCTTTTATAGGAGTTGATTAAACTAGTATGCAAATCGAAATTAATAAGTTAATGGTACAAACTGTACAAATGCAAATAGACTGGTGAATACAATCAACTACTCCAAGGTCCACTTTTGTCAATCTATTGTTATTAAATGGTTCTGAACAATGCCGAAACAGCTGGGCCTTACAAAATAAACGATTAACGTGAACACAATAGGCCTTCTCTGCAGGAACGAAAATAAAGTACTGTAGGTCTACAGTGTATCATTTAATAAAGTAGAACTTTCAACAAACTCACGAAAATGAATTTTAAAATTGCAATAAATGTTTAACTTAAAGGTCTAAATCAAATGATTTAGACAACACCTCTCTCAACTTGGTAAAAAAACTGGGTTTGCTCCTTCTCTTAATCCTAATTTAGTATTAAGATACGCAAGTATTTGGCTCTCTCCTTTTTTTTTATTTTTTGTAAAGGAATAAATAAATATTCTATAACAATTGTTAGACGCCATTCCAAATATTGATATGCTAATTAATAGATATATGACTTACCGACTACAATATTCCATTTTTCTTTGTTAACGATGGCCGTTTCACGGTACCGTACAACGCGGGCGTGCAAGTGTTTTTTGTCAACTATGCGTGTCCGTGTTTGTGTAACATTACGAAGGGAAACCTGAAAATGGTTGAATAGCCGAAACGGCCGACGCGTCGTTTAACGACAAAAAACGGAATATTGAAGACGGTAAGTCCTATTAATTAATAAATATTCGTCTATATTTGTATCCGTCAAAAAAGAAAACCTTATTAGGAAAGTGGACGTTTATCTCTCCATCTCGAGCAAAACTTACAATCTAATTGATTAATTAAGTTGAAATTTAAAATACTTATATTTTAAAATTGCCTTTTTATTCCGAAAGCTGAATGCAACTATATAAGCGTCTTATATTTTTAAACAAATACTGAATGTAACATCAAAACCAGTAAATACAATTAAAATACATGCAGGGCCTTCACTAAAGCATATTTTTTGGTGGGAGAGAATACTAAATTTTGACAAATCATTTTAACAATTTTCAAACCCGTCAAATTTACTAAAGGAACTACATTCAATAATTAAGAGAGAGTGATTTTTCATCAACATCAAACAAATAGTTTTTTGGGAATTATTGATAAACAAACAAATTAATATAGCCACCCTAATTATTATAATGTTTCATATATTATCCAAACTCACCCTCCAAAACGCATGTATAACGTGCAATATCACAAAAGGAAAACATTTATTTTGTGTTTTTAAAGAGCAAAAAGCGTAATTTCCTCAAGGTTATTTCTTTGTTTTTACAACCTAAACAATTTTTTTCTTCAAAGATTTTCACGCCGACAAGTATATTTTACGACTTTTAACTTTTTCAAGTAACAAATGCCAACTTTCGAAACTTTTTCTCCAACTTTGGGGGGGGGGGGGGGGGGCTCCCTTTCCCTCGGAGACGGTTCTGACTACATTTACGCTTTAAAATTAAAATTTACGGAACCTCTACATGTACGCTTTATTAAGTTTTAATGTTGTTAAGTTAATTCATACTACCTGATCATTATTCTTTCATAATATACAGATATTTCTCTGTATAGTACTTAAACCATGGAAAACTAGAAGGACCAATCAGAGAGCCGCGCACAGACCCTGATTCAAACTCGGTTTGTTCAATGTGTCATGTGTGAGGTGCGAGGCTCCACTATGTTTAACCCCTTTATCACAATGGTTTCTATTTCCCTATAATAGAATCTTTGCGTTGTGTGGTGTGTCACCTGCTTCACTGTGTACTGACCCTAAGTTGCAAACACCAAGTTTGATAAGTTATGTTCCTTCCACATCGTGGGTAAGGAACTTTTGTGAATGCATTCAATAATGGTGGAAAGTAGATAACTCTTTTGGGAAAGCCATTACTGTATTTTAATGTAGATAAATATAGTTTAAAAAAACTAAAAAACACGCTTTTAGAGCATATCAAACTAAAAAGTTAAAAATAATTTTTCAAATAAGCTTAAAACAATAATAAACGATAAATACTAGCATTATTGTAAAAAAAAGCGTTGGGCGCTCGATGTACGAGAAATATGGACAAAGCGCCCCACGCTTTTTTTACAATAATGCTAGTATTTATCGTTTATTATTGTTTTAAGCTTATTTGAAAAATTATTTTTAACTTTTTAGTTTGATATGCTCTAAAAGCGTGTTTTTTAGTTTTTTTAAACTATAATTATTTTTCACTTTTTAGTTCGATTAATTATTGAAAAAAAAAATTTGGCCGTGGACGGGATTAGAACCCACGATCGGGGATTGACGTCAGCGACGACCCGCGCCTTAGACCGCTCGGCCAACGATTGAACTCGCGTAAGAGAGATATAATAACAGTAATTAGCCACTGGCTTTTAGTCCAAAGGAGAGTTACTTACAAACGAACATGCATACATACATACATACATACATACATACATACAAGTGAAGCTAATATAAGCGTGTTAAAAAAAGAAACTTGTGATTGTTCCTTTTATGATATTTTTAAGGCCAAAGTAGTTAAATTTTGGCCACTCACTTCGAAACTTTATCTCATTAACCACTTATACTTGAAAATATAATACAATGAGTTTACCTTATAAGGTCCGTCTTGCGACTTCAAATTGATTTCGATCTAATTATGTTTACGACATGTTTCGAAGTCTTCACAACTTCATCATCAGATACCACTTAATTTTTAATTTTTCCACCCTATACGTAGTATATGGAGAAAGTATTGTTTTCGTCCAAATTTTTGAATTTGAATTTTTAGTGGAACTATCTGTTTTGGTGCTCCCTGAACCCCAAAAAATGTTTAGTGGAATTATCTATGTAGGTGCTCCAAGAACCCAAAAATATTTTTAGTGGAATTATTTGTTTTGGTGCTCCCTGAACCCTGAACCCAAAAAAGTGTTTTTTGTGTGATGTCTGTCCGTGTAAGGATGTGTACAGAACTGGAGACCATACCAACGATCCGATTTTGATGAAATTTGGTATGTAGGTGTAGTTCTTGAATATCTCCAGGCGTTTTTTCATTTTTTCAAATTTTTGATTTTTAAGGGGTTTTTCTACCCAAAAATTGTCAAAAAAAACGAGAAAAAATCTAAATTTCTCAAAAACAGCTCTAACGATTTTGATGAAATTTTGCTTATTTGTAGCCCTTGCACTACAATATGCAAAAAACCGCATCTTTCTAAAAATTCTCGTTTAGGTAATATTAATAATAACTTATTTTTGGGGGTTTTGGGCCAAAAATTGGGTAGTTTTTCGAAATTTTTCAAAAACTTTTTTCGCGCATTTATACAGGTCTAATTGACATGTTTGGTGGAAATTTGTTCGAAATCGATCGAATAGTTTAAATAATAATAATAATAGTAATATAATATAATATTATGGATGTGTGTTACATGCCCCTAATATTTTCCATGGTATGTCCTACTTTTGAAATTCTAAATAGCCACCTCCTATGCTACTCTTGGGAAGGTATAAAGTTTCAACTGGGAGAAAGTATGTGGCAGTTATCTGGTACCGTTTATTTTAATTCATTCGAGGAACTCGTCACACATTAAAATCGTTAAAACACATAACACTTACTTACACAAACACAAATAAACGGTACCAGGAACTGGCACATACTTTCTCACAAACATATTTAAATTATTAAACAGATTCATTGTGACTTCATAATTATAGGGGGGGGGGGGGTAGGAGAGGTGATTCAAAGTAGAAGATTAATTAATAAATATTAAAATTTTAAATTATTCGATCGATTTCGTACAAATTTGCACAAAACACATCTATTAAGACTGTATAGATGCACGAAAAAAGATTTTGAAAAACAACCCCCTTTTTGGCTAAAAACCCCCAAAAATCAGTTATTATTATTATTACCTAAACGAGAATTTTAAGAAAGATGCTGTTTTTCCCATATGGTAGGGTACATTAAGGGCTACAAATAAGCCAAATTTTATCAAAATCGTTATAGCAGTTTTTTATAAAAAAATTATAATTGATTTTTTGGGTTTTTTTGGCCAAAAAGGGGATTGTTTTTCAAAATTGTTCAAAACCCTTTTTCGTGCATCTATAAAGGCCTAATTGACATGTTTGGAGCAAATTTGTTCGAAATCGATCGAATAGTTTTCGCTATAGCTTTGTATACATTCCCTACATACAGACATTTTGTAAAAACCACTTTTTTGGACTCAGGGGGTCCC
Organism: Philaenus spumarius; assembly: GCA_018207615.1. Classification (NCBI taxonomy): domain Eukaryota; kingdom Metazoa; phylum Arthropoda; class Insecta; order Hemiptera; family Aphrophoridae; genus Philaenus; species Philaenus spumarius. The sequence goes on along the minus strand of JAGFPH010002890.1, from coordinate 16,498 downwards.
AAAACGGATATTTCCACAAAAATCTCAACATCGATTTTTTTGCGGTGTAGCTAGAGGTAGCTACATACCAAATTTTATTCCAATCCGTTCAGTAGTTTTAGAGAATTCGTGATTTAGTAACTTTTAACCCCTCCAACCCCCCTAAAATTTCGAATTTTTGAAAACCATTCTTATTGAGCCCCTATGGCCCTAGAGGTAGCTACATATCAAATTTTATTCCAATCCGTTCAGTAGTTTTAAATAAATCGTGATTTAGTAACTTTGAACCCCCCCAAACCCCCCTAAAATTTCGAATTTTTTGAAAACCATTCTTATTGAGCCCCTATGGCCCTAAAGGAAGCTACATACCAAATTTTATTCATATTCGTTCTGTAGTTTTAGAGAATTCGTGATTTAGTAACTTTTAACCCCTCCAACCCCCCTAAAATTTCGAATTTTTGAAAACCATTCTTATTG
>JAGFPH010002890.1:0-15942 GCA_018207615.1 Philaenus spumarius | reverse complement strand
TTTCATTTCAATGAATTATAAAACACTTTTGAATATTTTAGACTGCTGTATTGCTTTTACAACACACGCTTCAAGTTTATTTCTTATTAATGTTTACTTTGTGTTTCAGCAAACGTCGAATCCACCATCGATATTGCAATTGAGAAATACGCTTCAGGAGGACAGAATCGCTACAGAATTAAGTCTTTGAACTGGTCTATTGACCCTGAAACTGCTACGTTCTCATTCAACAGTTTAGGTAGGCCAGTCAAATTTTGTGTGAACAAAACAATATTCAAATTATCAAAGTTAAGGGTTATTAAAAAAATTGTTGGCCAAAATAAAAAGATACACAGATGCTTGCGACAATTAAAATGCTTATTCTCAAGTTTTGTTGTTGCACCTTGGGTTAAGATTAACTTATTCCGTGGAAATAGCAAATAAATCTATTAGTAAAACAAGAAAGGGATTTTTGTTTTGGAACTACACCAGCGTGGTCTGTCGTGACTGTGCTGCTGCACTAAATCCACCTCACAGAAACTCCATTGCTTGATAGGTGCAACAATTTCAAAATAATGGCATTTTATGCCCGGTAAAATTTTATTCCGTTCACAATCTACAAAATACACAGCGGACAGAATTCAAGTAGTCTAAAAATGTAAAACAGTCTGGAATAACTTACCCACCTTGAGCGTTCAAGTTTTCCTTAAAGTGTTCGGTACTTTCGGGGCTTTGGATCGGTCGATCTGCGGAAGACCACACCAATGCTGTTTTGACCTTTTGTTCGCCAGATTTGTCACCATGGCGATAACTTCTTATGGCAATACATCAAATACTTAGTTTATACGTGAACTTTTGACTTAAAATGTACATGACTTTCATCGTATCACTGAAGCGAGGAGTTTATACCCTTGCACACTTCTGGCTAAAGGTCTTGTAAATTTGTCGTACCATCAGTATAAGATGGCACAACCTTGTATTTTTAATTTTTAAGAGTCTATGTATTTTTAAAGTTCATCAATATTTTACTATAACCATACAGTTATTAGTAAAAAAAGTTTGCACGACTATTAAAAATTTCTTCCGTCTTCACAACAGACAGTTTCTCTCAAAATATATCGCATTTTCCAAACACCTTAAGCACTTTTAAGGAACAATTTCTTATTTAAAATATTCTTTTCTTTCAGGTGACGCTGTCAACAAATTCATCAACTCCAACTGGAAATTGGCCTTCAACATCTACAAGCAGATCCCAGAAGAAGCCTTCGGTTCTCTCCTCAGGGATCAAGTCAACACAGTTTTGGCCAGATATACCGCTGATGAAATCTACCCGGCTTAAGTTAGTTCCTGTTAAAAATGGTTTCACCGAAATGGATCCGACTGTTGTTGCATGTATGTTAGTGCGCATCTATATTATATAACAATTTTATACAAAGTTCCGAGAAGTATATGTAAATAAATAATTATGAGAAATACATTATTTAGTTTGATTTATATCTATGCCTGTGTAATTGTGAAGGATCTCAAATCCTTATTTTCTCAAAGAAAATATTGCTTTTGAACTAATTATATTGTATAGTAAACTAGCAGTCCTACATAAATACGATTCTTTTCCAAGAAATCACAAAAAAATACACTCATTATGCTTAAGCAAACGCTTTCATTTTCTACTTTTGTTCCGAGTGACATTGTTTCCTCAAGTCGCTATCTAAATCAAGTATCATAAATTTGAGAACCTAAAGGAGAAAATAAAGTTGTTTCACAAACCTAACCTCGATTATTGTGCGCATATAAAACTAATAAATTATCATATTTATACACACGTCTGATAATGTTTGTTATTTTTGAGTATTACATTTTTGTTAAATCAAACACCGCTGTTTTGTATTAAGTTTATTTTTATTTATGTTAGTTTTGAAATCTATTTTAAGGGATCGACTAGACCCAGTCTGTAACGTGTTTGGTTTTTCAAACGGCTCTTTTTTAGAAACATAATTTGAAATTTGTTTAATGTTGAGACCTGTTAGTGCACCATCTTAAAACACCTATTTAAAATGTGTTAGCCTATTATAGCTGTTTCTTGAGTTTTACAATGATTTCATTTTGACAATTTTAAGTAAACAGCAGAATAATATTACAAACTTTATAATTTTGACTTAAATGGAATCATTTATAAACTAAAACAAAGCCACCATTTTGAATGTAGGCTATATAAGTTTGTATGCCAATTAATTGGCCAATGAGTTTACTATTTAAACCACATATTTTGTCTAAGATTTTGTGTGAACAACCTTTATTAGTCAGTAGCGTATGGAAAAGAGAACAACTTTTTGAAGCTGTCATTTTGAAACGGTATAGCGCAATACTGTAAAAAATGGTTTAATCTTGGCATTCATTATGCAAACGTATCTTTAAAATGTAGCTTACAAACTGCAACCATCAGCTAACTGGATTGGGCAGCTCCATTGTCAGAAGCCGAGCCGGCGATCGGTGGTTCCATTCTGGACTCTGAAGGCTGAATGGGCAAAAATCGTCTCGCCGCGCATTACTCTAACATTGTCTCTATAACTATCCTAGACGTTTTAGGCTTTATAAATACGTTTTTTGCATTTTAATAGTTAATTATCATTCTTAATGACATGATTAGTTTGGAATAGTTAGTAAAAAATAAAATAAATCTATATCTATACTAATATTATACAGAGATAAAGTTTGTTTTTTTGTTTGTTTGTTTGTATGTAGGGGGTAATCTCTGGCACTACTGAATCGATTGAAAAAATAGTTTTACTAATAAAAAGCTACACTATCCCTGAGTAACATAGGCTATAATTCGTTTCGATAAAAACCTTTTTTTATTTCAATAGTTGTAAATTTAGTCGGAAAAAATTCTTAGGTTAGGCCTACAATGATAAACAAACACGACATGTATTTGCATTTATTACCATAGCAACCAATTGAATAAAATAACAGATAATATAGTTGTTTGCTCCAATGTTTCCATTAACAGCTGATTTCAAAATTTGAATCAATTATTTTTGTATTTCTAGCTTTTAGGTTAGGGTTTTAAAGTGTAGACCTGAGCCTTGCTGGTTCTTTAAACCATTATTATAACTGCTGTTATAAAATATAAGAAATTATATAATTTGAACATTTAACATTATTTGCCATCTTAGTTTTGAGGTTATTATTAATGCTATACCTTTATTATAAATAAAACATAACATATGTTTTTAGAAGGTTCCATTGGGGGTTGGCGTGCGGAGCACGCAGGGGTCTCCCCTAGTATTAGATAAAGATACATTTGAATAAGTTTGCCTTTTATACATTACTCACCATCTATCCGGCTTTCAAATTTCTACCAATATCTAAATAACGGAACGAAATATTTGATATTGAAGTAGGTTACAATAAATTGAAAAATCATATACAGGGTGTCCCCGAACTCTCTCGACCCCTTTTGTGGATGTGTTTCTGGGATCCAGACAAACATATTTCACAATATAAACATGGGTCTATGATGCTTATTTTTACGTCTGTCGGTCTGTATGTGTTTTTTACAAAATACTTAATATTTTTGGAAGAAGAAAAGATATTGACCTCAAACTGTGTATACCTATTTGTTGCGTAACCTTTTATCATTGTACGAAAAATTATAACATTACTAGCTGTTGTACCCGTGGCTTCGCACACGGTCCAAAGTTTCGCTGCATAGTAATTAATGTTTATTGTATTAAGGGTTGTTATTACATTTTCACCCCGATCCGGCTTTGCACGTATAGACAAATCAAAGTTAAATGTATATTAGCAACAAAAATATATCAAGAAATATAGTACACTATGTGTTTCTTATGGGGATTTTTAGTAACTTTGAAATTTAACGCATAGTAACCCTAAAATTTAGATTTTTTTGGAAACCTTTCTTAGGGAGCACCTAGGGTCCTAGAGGAAGTTACATACCAAATTTTATTGCAACCCGTTCGGTAGTTTTTAAGAAATCGTGATGAGTGAGTGAGTCAGTCAGTGAGTGGTATTTGGTTTTTGGTTTATATATATATATATATATATTTATAGCATTTATTAGTAACTGCTTCACATTAAAAATTTATGAGATAATGCTTCCACTTTAGAAGTGGAATATATCGCATTAAAGTTATTTTCACGGGTTCATTCCTATTGGAATATATCTCCAGAATAATCTGTTTAATGTTTATATTCCATAAAATGTGTATATACTCGTTATTTGTTTATATGTAAATTTTAATAATTACTGCTTCCATATTCCATCTATGTGAATCCTTAATAACTGCCTCCGGAGGTAAATTCTAACAATTAACGTATTACGAATGTATAAAGTATGTATAAAATTATTTAAAGTCGAATAGTTTGTTGTTGTTGCATAGTAAAACCCGTAAAACCTTTGATAATTACTTGTGTCATGTGAGTTTTTAATCGGATCTATGCCATGGTCCCATGCAGTTCAGTGCGCACCTGTGATCAAAATAATAAAAATAAAATTGAATGTTAGCAGAAGACAACTTCACTGTACTTACTTAACCTGTTTTGAGATTTTGAGGACTTGAGGTGTAATGTTTTTTCTTGATTCAAGTATGGTGTTTATGAACGCAGATTTCATTGATACAATAAATTGCTTTGAAAGATCATGAAAATAAATAAATTAGTTTACTTTGTGAATACTTTCTTTAGCAGGTTGTCAATAGTGTTCGAAATCAGTCTGTGTTAAGGTTATATTTACAAGCAGTGTTATCTAACCGACAGGCCTACATTTTGTTAAATAATTTAGCAGCCAAAATCTAATTTGAACAATCTACTACAGTCTTTTACTTAGTTTTATAGTAGGCCTGTTATATTATGTTTAACTACCTTTAATATTGATATCTTTCAAACAAAATGTGTAAAATCCGTACCAAAACTAGCCTAGGCCTACGCCTAGTTTTAACAATATTGATAAAACTTGTAAGGTAACTTATCCTACATGTTCTCGGCAAATTATATGGATTGCAAAATTGTTTGTTTAGTTTTGTAAAATCTTAATACAATTAGTGGCAGTAATTAATTAATTACCAAAAAGATAAACATTTTAGGCCTAAATAATCTTACAAAACGTTTAAAACTAAACCAAATAAACTTGGGCACAACTTTACTTTTCGACTCTAAAAAAATACCTAAAAGGTTCTAACCTAACCTATTTAGTCACAGTATGTTTACCTGTATTCAACATTTAATAGTAGAATGTAAAACAATGTCGTTGTCTGCAAAAATATTAGTCTAGAGTCGAGTAGTAAAGTTACGCCCTTAACTTGATTAACTTTGCCAAATTGAACATAACGTCATTGTGAAAGAATAAATTTATTGGACTCAAATAAATAAGCCATAGGCCTATTGGAGTTTTGCGAAAATATTTTATTCCATACATAGGCCTAAATCCTATGCGATCGCACTAGGCTACTATGCTACAATGTTTTTACTTAGCCTAGGTGGCGTAACTTTACTATTTGACTCTAGCCTAATATTTTTGCAGACAACGACGTTTTACATTCTACTGTTAAATGTTCAATACAGGTTAACATACTGTGACTAAATAGGTTAGGTTAGAACCTTTTAGGTATTTTTTTAATTATAATTTTTGCATTTCTGTTAGCTTTAGGTTAGCCTAGTGTCGAATAGTAAAGTTACGCCCTACATTTAGTTTAAAACATTGATTTGATAATATAAATAGCCTAAACAATATGATTACTTAGACATTTTTCGCTCATAGGTTGACACTTCTGCTGAAATTCAATTCAATTTTATTTGTCCGTTGACAATTTTACATTGTATAGGCCTAGACATGTCCGAATATATGATAATTAAACAATACCACACAAAAACAATTTAAAAACTAACAATCAACACAATTTATGAAGTATTATTTACATATTTCATCAGATTAATTACCGTACACGTACACTCTTAAAAATATACTGCGCAAATTCATTATATTTAACATAAAATAAAAGCAGTTACTAAAAATAATTAAAAATTAATTTAAAATAAATATTTACTACAATTTACAATTACAATTTACTAACATGTAGGACAATAATGCAATCCCTGGATAAGAAATCCCAAATATAAACAGAATCAACCAGATTCATCCCCCACACTCGACCTACCTACCACTTGTGGCTGAGGAATTCCTCCACCGAGTAAAAGGAGTTTGCCACCAAGAGTTGTCGAAGACTTTTCTTAAAGGCTTTCTGGTCTTGGATAATTTTAATTTTTTGTGGGAGTTTATTAATAAGTGTAACTCCTGCTTGAGAAGGAAGTTTTTAGACTTTTCAAGTCTGTGCTGTCTTATCCGTAAGACATCTTCCTGCCTGGTATTGTGATTATGTACATCTTTACTTAATATTGGAATACATTTAAATTTTATGTAAAAAATTGTTTGGAAGATATACATACAGGGGAGTGTGAGTATTTCCAACTTCTTGAAAGTGCTTTTACAGGATTCCAACTTGTGTAGACCTCTTACAAGCCTCACAGCTTTTTTTTGCATTATAAATAACCTTTGCACATTTTGAAATGATGAGTCTCCCCACAGTAAGACTCCGTAGTTAAGATGTGGGTAGAGCAGCTCGTAGTAGGCTTTTTTTAAAGTACCAAGGCTACCAAATGATTTCGTAACACAAAAATTCCTGAACACAACCTTCGACAAATGCTATCAATATGACTATCCCAGCATAATTTACTGTCAACAATCATACCCAGTAACTTTGCTGACTGTGCCTCCTCGATTTCGGTCCCACCCAACATAAGGGATGGTCCAATATTTTTATTTTGGTTTTTTAGTCTGAAATACATCAGGCTGGTTTTCCTTGATACTGCGAGTAGTAGTGGTATTCTACAATTTCGCCGAATAAAATTGCATTATTAAATATTTGCCAACCAAGATAATCTTTAGCCAAACATACTGTGACTAAATAGGTTAGGTTAGAACCTTTTAGGTATTTTTGTATTATTATTTTTGCATTTCTGTTAGCCTAAGAGTCGAATAGTAAAGTTGCGCCACATGGATGATAGCAGTATGTTTATAAAATAAAATAAAAACCTAGGTCTAATAGGTTTTTACTTAACCTGATCGATTACAGTAGGCCTACCTATGTTTTTAAAATAAAAAAAAGATACAATGGCTGTTGGTGATAACAGTAATGCCTAGCCTATGTTTTTAGTTTCTGAACTATAGCCTATGTTGTTAGCACTTCTTACTTGCAGACAAATCTGGTGATTAAAGTTGTTAGTTTAGCTGGTGATCTCCTGTAAATTATAGCAAAAGTTTTCAATGTTAATTCTCATTAACAACTTTTGGTTTGGGAATTTCTTATATTGTTGTAGATTGTTTATAATTGATTTCCGCCATCAGTGAAGTGTATAGATCCCTTACATATATAGGAAAAGGTTAACTTTTGTGTCTTTATATTAGTACTTGTGTCAGCTTATATGTAGGCATACTTGGCCTAGTACCAATGAAATTAGGATCAATCATCAATAGCTACCAAACTAGATTATTTATTTATTTAATGGAAAATCCTTTTTTTTAACTAATACTAACTATACATATATCATGATTGTTGCAAAATATTAATTTAAATAGTTCTTGGTGCTTTAGAAAGCAGATCACTTAATATCAACTAATAATAAACAACAAGTAATAAATATTTAACAAAAATAACATTCTAGCAAGATATACAATGCACTGAAAACAATGAATAGAATAATAATAATATAACAATCAAACAACAGCAACATAGCAATCAGATAACAAATAATGTATAAAAATACAAATACAAGGCCAATTTCATTTAACCAACTCTAGGAAAAACTACATGGTATTACAAAAATGAACAATAAAACAAATTAATCAATAAATTTTTAATAGTTCCAACACTTAAATAATGATATCAGAGGTCGAGGTTCACATCCAGACGTAGGCCCTATACTTTTGATGTCCTCAACACTTAAATTAAAGATGTCAAGTTCAATAGGAGTAAGGTTGGCTCTACGCTGGATTCTAACCATAGGACTATTCAGTTGATATGTTGTGCCATGATGAAGTCTGGCAAATAATTCACTTGACCGAGTCCTTGCAGCTGGTATGCGAAAGTTAACAGTTTCGAGGAGCATTGGGCAGTCAACCATTCCCTTGACTAGTTTCACAAGGAAAACTACATCCTGAACATTCCTTCTCAGCTCCAAGGAAGGCAAGCGGAGTTGAGAGGCTATGAAACCGACAGGAACTTGCTGGTAGCGGTAGCCGAGGCGGATTCCCACAAGTCTAAGAAATCTCGTCTGGACACAGTCAACTCTTTTAATAAGTGTCTTCTGATACGGGGACTAGACCACTGACGAGAACTCCAGGTGAGGTCTAGCAAAAGCAACATAGAGCATTCTCAGTATTGTTGGTTGATGAAGAAATTTAGAAGCGCGCTAGATAAGACCGAGATTCCTATTAGCTTTAGAGCAGACAGTGTTAATATGGGATTCAGGTGAAAGGGATGACGACAAAATGACCCCAAGATCTCTAATCTCCACAGTTCTCTCCATGACCCTTGTCCTCAAGCTGATAACAAAATATAAATGGTTTATCAACTAGTGTTTGACTTTAAAATATAGCCTACTTAGTTTGGTAAGTTAAGTGGCGTAAATTGACGAACCTCGGCTGATATTTTTGCAGACGATGACCTTGTATTACATTCTACTGTCAAATGTTAAATATAGGTAAACATACTGTGACTAAAGACTATAAGTTAGAACTTCAGCCTACTTTTTATTGTTGCATTTCTGTTGGCGTAGGGTTGTATAGTAAATTCATGCCAGTTAAGCCAGGTTGCTTTAAATAGGTCTAAATATTGATATGTTTCCTATCAAAAAGGAATTTACATGTTTACTAAGTGTTTAAACATAATAGTCAACAAAAGTTGTTGTGTTCTAATTGAACAGTTTACTTTTGTCTGCATTCAGGTTGGTGTTTGGAGTTTTTGGCTAAATCTAATATATTACTTGACTTTAAAACGTACTGTGACAAGCTAGGTCAGATTAGATATATATTTGTTTTTTTCTTAACATACTGGTAATATTTATACAGTTTCTAAACTAAGATTTTTGACAGTCTAAATATTTACTGCATTTTTGACTGGTATGAAATTATATTATGACAACAATGGCTAATAACTTGAACGGTTTTATTTCACATGCATTTATTAAATAGAACTAAATATTGTACATATCCAAATCTAGCTATAACAATATTATGAAGTCATACAATATAATAACGTTTCAAATTTAAATAAATTTTATTTATTTATTTATTTGTCACAAAACAGCACATACAGGACAGAATCCAATGCCAGATGACATGTCAAATGCAATACAATACACAATATACTACAATTAATTATTAAATACACATACATTAAAAGACACATATAAAACATTCAACAATACAATATCAAAGTTTAAAAATAAAACTATTATTTTTTTTACAGCAACTACACCTCCAAAAATGCCACAGGCAAATCCATTCATTTAACTCCCCTACTGAATAAAAACAGTTTTCCAACAGATATCTTGATAACACCTTTTTAAATGTCTTTAAATTTTCAATTTGCTTGAAATTACTGGGTATTTTATTATATGTTTCAATACATTTATAGTTTGGTGCTTTCTCAAACATTGTGGTCTTATGTAAAGGATATTCGAACAAATTTTTACTTCTTGTTGAATAGCCATGTTCAGTTTTATATTTTAGGAAATCAGAATAGTTTGCTTTAACAAAATACACTACATTCAATATATATATATATATATATATACAGGGCAGGGGCAGTATTCCATGCTTTTTAAAATGTGGTTTACATGAGTCGTAGCATTTTAGATTGAAAATTACCCTAACAATTTTTTTCTGTATTTGAAATACTCTTTTACTATTTATTGAATCTCCCCAAAATACAATTCCATAAGAGAGCCGGGAATAAACATAGGCATAGTACACCATCATGGTTGTATCTATATCAATAACTCTCTTTATCGTAAGTATTATGAAATATGCTTTATTTAGCTTTCCAGTTAGGTCCAAAACATGGTTTTTCCACTAGAGAGTATTATCCACTATCAACCCTAAAAATTTTACAGTGTTTGTGGGTGTAATTATAGTGTGCAAATATTCATCATTAACGCAAGAAGATCTGATGTGATTTGAATGGAAGTTTATTATATGTGTTTTTTTAATATTTAAAAGAAGGCTATTTGCCTTAAACCAGCTATTCATTATACTGAAGTCAGTCTCTAAATCTACTTTTAATTGGTTTTTATTTGAATTTGTTATTGCCAGAGTTGAATCATCAGCAAACAGAGTCAATTTAGATTGCTTAATATTTGGCGTAATATCATTATTTGTAAATGATAAATAACAAAGGACCTAATATTGAACCCTGTGGAACACCATTTATAATTTTTAAGTATTTATTATTTATGTTATTCTTTCCAACAATTACTCTTTGGAAACGGTTCAAGAGGAATGATGATAACCAATTTAATACTTTACTCTTAATTCCATAATAGGATAATTTCATTAGAAGTATATCATGGTTTACACAATCAAATGCCTTTGACAGATCCATAAATGCACTAACTGCAAAATTTGATTTGTCCATTGCACAGGCTATATGCTCAATAAAACCAAATACAGCCTGTGCAGTGTTTTTATTCTTTCTAAAACCATATTGGTTCGAGCCAAGTATCTCATTTTCCTCAATGTACCCAATCAATCTGTTAAACATACAGTAACCTTTTCTAAAATTTTTGAAAAAACACTTAAAAGTGAAATAGGTCTGTAATTATTTATTAAATTAGAGTCTCCACTTTTATATACTGGGACCAGATTACTATATTTTTATTTTTTTTAAGGAAAAATTCCCATTTGTAAAGATATATTAATTAAATACACCAGAGGTTCTGCAATTAACTTTGCACAACGTCTTAATAAAAACTGTGGAAACTCATCCCAGCCGCTAGCTCTTGAAGAATTTAAACCATTGATTATTTTACACACCTCACCAATTGATGTTGGTTCCACCATTTCTATACTATCAGTTGGTCTTGGGTGCTTATGAATGAAATTTAATGCTGCTTTGTAATCAGCAGACACACCAAGGCAATCTACCGTATGACAGAAAAATTCATTGAAAATATTTGAAATTTTATTTTGTGATTTATAAATTTTACCTGAGACACTTAGCTCGATACAACTAGTTTCTTTTTCTTTACAATTTCCAGTTTCAATTTCAACCAAATTCCAAGCGGCTTTAGTCTTATTAGAGTCTCTAGATACAATGTGTTTACTATACATAATTTTTGCAGCAACAACACATTTTTTAAATATTTTTTTATAACGTTTTAGGCCTACATAATCAAGAAATGTTTGGTCTCTTGAGGATCTGGCTTTATTATGTAGCTCTCTTTTTTTAATACTAGAGACCATAATACCTGGAGTTACCCAACCATTTTGTTAAATATTTTTTTTTATCATTTGTAGGGGCCATAGGCATTCTAGGAAAAGCTACGTTCAAGTATCTTATAATAATATTTGAAAAAGTATCATCCATGCAAATATGGTTTCCTTGTATATTACAGTATATAGTTCCTTCCAATCTTCCTCTTTTAACATTTCCAAAAACATATCAATACTACTATCACTGAAAGATTGCTTAAACAAATTATTTTTAATGACTTTTTTGTATTCTATGGCAGAATTTACTGAAACTATTTGGACAGAATGGTCTGAAAACCCAGATTCAAGCACAGGAACTCTACACTTATTTGAGTTAAAACTAGTTATTATATTGTCTATACATGTTTTTGAGTTTCCATATATTCTAGTAGGCTGTTCAATATGAATATTCAATAGATAAGAATCTACAATACTTTTAAAATCTAGCTGGATTTTACTTGGTGTTAGGAGGTCAATATTAAAATCACCTGCAACAACAACATGTAATTTTGGCTCCTTACACTGTACATGTTTCAAAAGGGCATGTAACTTATCTGAAAATGCTTGCATACTAAATTGATCATTTTTAGGGGGTCTATATATAGCAATCACATTAATACAAGCATCTGTAAACAGTTTAATGCCACAACATTCAAAAAGTCCCTCCACAGAATAATCCACAATCTCTGGCCTTAACTTAAATTTTATCTGGTGATGGACTAAAATAGCACATCCTCCTCTGATTCTGCCTGGGTCTTACATATGCAGCTGCTAAATTATAATTGTTAACATTATTTAATAAACATAAATTTTCTTTCTTCAGCCAATGTTCAGTAATATACAAAATAGTGGGTGTACAAGTCAATTTCACCAGAAAAAAATTTAGTTCGTCAATTTTACTTAATTGTACAAGACCCTGCACATTACAATGCGAAACACTTAGTTCACATTTCGAGTTATCTGGGCTGATGACTACGTTCAAATGTTTACAAGACGAATTTATAAAAAAGGTGTGTTAGAAGTCGAAGTCAAGTCGAAGTCGAAGTCGACTGAAGTACTAGAAGTCGACAGTACAGGATCCACAGAGCAGATTTTCCCAAACATCAACCATCTTTCAAGAGGTGTTGCCGTCTTCTTGATATGTTGAACTGCAACACTGCCACCTTCTGTGCCCTGTGATTTTGTCACATGTTTCTTGGCTGAGTCCAGCCATTTCTCCAAAGAAGTTTTTGTTTTTGGCAGTACTATTTTATGCTTAATGAGCTCTTCCAATCTTTCACTAATCCTCGACTTTCCACATTGAATTAAATGCCCACTTCGAGAAAAATGGAATGGTAAGATTCTGTCATTTATGAAGTTGACACTGATATTTTGTACTTTTTTGTTAGCACTTGAGTTTATGTATTTATGTATACACTGGTTTGCCTTGTTAACCAGATATTTTCTTATCATACTGTTTGGAGGGCTTGTGATTGTGTTAATAATTAAATTTGTTTTAAAAGAAATAGGAAGAATTTTGTTTAATAACTGTTTCATAACTTATCCCTGGTTTTACATCATTTGTTCCTCCAAAACAAACAAGAAAATCATTCTGATTAAGTTCTTTTGCAACCTCTTGTGCTCTTTCAGCAATATATGATATTAAGGCACCTGGATAGACATATCCCAAAACTTTGTAACCTTGTTTTTCTAGGTTCTGAAGCTTATTTGATATTTTTCTAGCATGGCTGTCACCCACGATTATTATTTTCCTTTCCTCTGTTGAGTTTTTATTAGTACTTATATCTACATTCAGTTTTGTTTTTTTAATACCTGTAAAAGATTTATTAACAACATTTAATGTAGCTTGTCTTGTTTTACACACTGGAAGAGATGGGGAATGTAGTGACTCTGAAATGCTTGTATTTTTTGTTATAACATCATCAGTAGCTAGTAGTTCAAAACTATTACGTGTTATGACTTTAGGAATAGCTCCTAATTTTATGGGTAAAGACTTTCTGCAATTTTGTACTTGAAAGTATTCTAGCCCCGCGTGTTCCACTTTATTTTCGAGGATAATTATCTTCTCCTTAAGGCTCTGTATTGTAGTTTCCTTCCTTAAACAATCATTTAAAATGTTTTACCTGCCTAAAATGTTATTAAACTTAAATATATATAAATTTAAAAAAGTAAAAATTATATATTTACCTTAGTATATAAATCGTGTGACTTCGTATTTATATTCTGGCTATGCATTTCGGAATCTATGTTCCATCATCGGAAAGTCAGATCGTCATGAATTACATTAAAAACACTTCACAAACACACATAATATTCAACAAAAATATGTTGCCGCGAGGAATCGGTGCGCACCGTTAGAAGGTTGACCAACTACTCCATATTTTTGTTGAATGTTATGTGTGTTTGTGAAGTGTTTTTAATGTAATTCATGATGACCTGATCTTCAGAGAAGCCCGATGATGGAACATGATTCCGAAACGCGTAGCCAGAATATAAATACAAAGTCACACGACGGATATACAAAGGTAAGTATATCATTTTTACTTTAATTTGTGATTTGGATATTGATAGTACAATGTTGAAATTCAGAAATTTCTTTAAAAAAAATTACAGTATTTGATAAAAGTTAGTATTAATTGCCAAAACTTCAAAAAATCTTGATGAATGTTGAATTGCCACTCCTTAGGTTAAATTGTCTGGGCGTAACAAAATGTGACTATAATGACACACTAAATAAATGTTAACATGTCGGGTATTAAATACAATACTGGTACGTATAGGTCTACAGAGCTTTATGAAATGGATTTTACTATGACCAGTACAGTAGTACCAGGAAAAAAGTTTATGTTCATTCTGTTATTTTATAATTTCAACAAGAATATAACAACAACAACCTGAACATAAACTTGCTTCTTAATTACCATATTCCTGGTTTCCATATTTTTCCAGTTTATAAAGCTATATATAATATATGCACATAGGCCTAAACTGTATTTGATATATTATATTATCTATGTCAACATTAAGTGTGTCAGTAAAGTCCAAACATGTGCCAGGCACCTTGTGAGCGCGGTCATTCACTTTTCCTGAATATGTGAACATTCCAGTACTGAGAACTACTGAGCACATGCTCAGCACGTGTTTGTGGTGTCTGGGATGATGAATATTTTAAAAACAAACATTAAACATTATGAGTCTATTGAAAAGGATGACAATGTTTTTGCACAATAGTAAAAAATCTTCAGCTTATCTATGTGATTTAAACATAACATTTGATTGTCTTCGACATGATATTTTAATAGCTAGCTAATATCGTTCAGTGGATTCCAAGTGGCAGAGTTAGTAATTTTTAAATCATACTTAGAGAACAGGAAACAGTTGGTCTGGGTAAAAGGGTGATCTTCACAGATTTTAAATATTATGAATGGTGTTTCTCAATAATTGTCTGTATTAGTCCTATACACCTTTTGTAATAATTATAGAACTCGGCCTTAGGCGACTACTTTTTGGCCTTACAAGGTTGAATGTTTAAATAGTATATTTAGTCAATATAGATATGAAGTCGGCCTACTTTTAAATACTAAATATATATGAATCAAGGCCTTAGAGGAAAGCACTGGAATGATGTAGGCTAGCAAATGAACTATAAACAAATTAATTTTAGTACAGTCTAGACAATGAACAATTGAACATAATCTCTTTATTTTGTATACATATCCTATTACAAACTGACAACTTTTAATTATTACAATATTATTGAATCTGTTTTAAGCTGTAGGGTTACAGTACCATAAATAATCCCAGGTGAGACAGAATGTAGTTAGTAAACTATTGTTGCCAGTAGGCTATAGTATAAGCCTAATAGTAGTTAGAATTAATATTGCAGTACAATAAACAATATTGACCTCAGGAGGTATTGCAAATGATTTATAAAAATGTAAATTAGTTTTTGAAAGTGCGAGTTAACCTGGTCACAAGTTTAAGCTATTTATTTTTGTACCTTGCTTATTTAGTACTAATAGTACACCATTGGAGCCTCTCCCCGCAATATTTTCAAGTATTTTATATTCCTTTTTCCTAGGCCACATTATACACAAAATTTCCTGGAACAGCTGATAGCATTTCAGGTAAAAATATTTAGCAAATGATGATTTTTTAAACAATTTTTAACCCTTTAAAGTAAGTTTACACTGGTACACAAGTATGAGGTCTTGTATGAGATACACTTTCTCACCAAGACGTATCTTGATTTGTCAATTTAACTTGTACCTCATACAAGTCCTTATACTTGTGTAGTACCAGTGTAAACGTACCTTAAAATTAACAAATCACAACCTTCTCACCAAGATGTATTGTGATTTGTCAATTTAACTTGTATCTCATGCAAGTCCTCATACTTGTGTACTAGTCAATTTTTT
>JAGFPH010002889.1:158556-172669 GCA_018207615.1 Philaenus spumarius | reverse complement strand
GAATTTTTTTTTTTTTTTTTTTTTTAATAATAATTCATTTATTCATCACCAAACAAATACAAATATTAACAAATTAACAAAATCAAAAATAACACAATTCCTTCTTAACTTAAAAACAAAAATGTACAAAATAATAATAAATTTAACGTATGCCTAGTATGAATAAATGATATAGGGGTCTCCTAGGCATTGCCTGATTGAGACTTCCAACTTTTCTTTTGCTATTAAAAGAAAATGAGAAGGAAATAAATGAGTTCAGTGTCGCCGTGTAACCAGCTTAACAAAATTAAAGTGCAATATTTAGAAATTATAAAATACGAAAGAAACATTAACTAGCCTATTTAGTCAATAAATTAATTAATTAACACCTACAAGGTTTTCAATATACAAAATAAAGGATTCGTACCATTAGAAATTATTATTAGAGCCAACTTGCGTCATTCCACAATTTTGATAAAAGATTCAATATCCTCAACAGAAAAAAGCAATGTCTTGACATCTCTCAAAAACCCTGCCAACAGATCATTTTTAACATACAATGAAACAATATTGTAGAGACGTGGAGCATTAAAAGTAAAAAAATGTCTGTATAAAGTAAGTTTGGGTTTTGGCACGAGCACTTTATTACTGTTTCTTAGAGTGTAAATGCTGCAACAATTGTTCTGAAAAAAATTATTTTTCGCTCTGAACAGCTTTAAAATTTTAAAAATGTACATTTGCCTTAGCGGTAAGATTTTTAATTTAGAAAAAATAGGCCAAGAGTGTTCGAGCCTAGATTTCCTCGAGATCACTCTTACAATATGTTTTTGAATTGTTATAATAGGTTTGAGCGTGGAGAGATAAGTACCACCCCAACAACTCAACCCATAACCCAAGCGAGAACTCACTAATGCATGGTATACATATAATAAAACTTTTGGTGGACAAATATTACTTAATAAATACAATTTTCTCAGCGCACTATACATTTCCACCTTAAGTTTCCCCATATGTCCCTCCCATGAGAAATCTGAATTAATTATTAAACCTAGATACTTTATTTGGTTTACTTTATCCAAAGCCAAACAACTGCAATTATTAAAGTTTCCACAATTAAACCTATGGTAAGTTATATTTTCTTCAAAAATAATTTCTTTTCGTAGGCCAAACACCATATATTTTGTTTTTTCACTCAATACAAGAAAATTTTTATCAAACCAGTACCTTATCCTGATTAAATCTTCCTGCATATTACAATGAATTTGTTTTAAATATATACTTGAATATGTTAGAGCGGTATCATCAGCGAAGGCCGTGAGTCTGCCATTAAATTTAGCTTCACATAAATCATTGACATATATAAGAAACAGTATCGGGCCCAGCACAGATCCCTGAGGGACTCCGTGCTTTAGAACCCCTCTTTTGCTGACCATTCTGCCAATTTTAGAGCATTGTTCTCTATCTCTTAAATAGCTACAAAACCACTCCAGAGGTAATCCCCTTATCCCCGCGTACCACAGTTTATTAATAAGTATTTTGTGGTCTACAGTGTCGAAAGCCTTAGTTATATCAATGTATAAAGCCGCGCATGGATTTCCATTATTTAAACTTTCAAAAATAGGTCCGAAAAACGTCAAGAGTGCATCCTCCGTCGATAAACCTTCCCTGAATCCAAATTGATTTTTGCTGAAATAACTGTGACTGTTAAAAAATGACACAAGCCGACTCTTTACAATCTTCTCCAATACCTTTGAAAAGGTTGATAAAAGCGAAATAGGACGATAATTAGCAACCATTTTCCTATCACCCCGCTTGTAAAGTGGCATAACAAGTGCTGTTTTTAAACACTTAGGAAAAATACCCTTTTTAATACTGAAATTAAAAAGATAGGTTAGTACGTCAACAATATTTACAATAATACGCTTAATAACATATCCACCTATGTTATCTATACCCGGTGCTTTCCTACATTTGAACTTATTAACTATATTTAAAACCTCTATATTAGTTGTAGGCAACATATAAATTGATTTAGCTATAAATTTAGGTTTAAAAAAACTGTCCAAAATATTAGAGTTTTGAAGACATGGAATATCACTCTTAAGTTGATCTGGAATAGAAAGAAAGTAATCATTAAAAGCTTCCGCAATACTCAATGGATCTGTAAATTCAGCATCGTTAAAGGAAATTATATCTATCTCAGATTTTGATTTAGGATCCTTTATCACATTATTAATCAAACCCCATTGAGACCTCACGTCACCTGCAAGTTGTTCGAAAAGAGCAAGATAGTATCCTTCTTTAGCCTCCCTTAAATCTGATCTTAGTTTATTTCTAAACCTAACATAATATCTTTTAAACCTAACATCATTAGGTTTGGCAATCATAAATTTAAACAATTTCTTTCTCAACCTACACCTAACGCAAAGTCTCTGAGAAATCCAAGGCTTCAACTCCTTTACTTTTTTCCTCCCTGTACTTAGTTCTTTACAGTTTTCCAGGGTTGAGCACAGAATGTCGAGAAATACTTGAAAAGCCTGTGAAGGACAGTTTTGTGAGTAAACCGGCGACCAATTTTTATAAGTTAACTCATACTGGAGTTTTTCAAAATTAGTTTTGTAAAAAGGCAAAGATTCTTTTTCAGTGTTTTGACCAAAATTTATCTCGACTACAACAAGTGAATGATCGGTTATGTCCAGGTTGCAAACACTGGCCTTATAATTTATCGAATGCATAAGATTATCACAAAACCTAATAAAAACATGATCTATGCACGTCCTAGTATTTTGAGTAATTCTCGTTGGCTCATCAATAAGAGAAGTAAATCCAAAGCTAGCCATTAATTCTACATAATTATGAGCTACCATATTATCCGCCAGAATATCACAATTAACATCGCCAATAAAAACAATGTTTTGAAAAGAACGAGATTTGAAAATATTTTCCAAGTTATCTAGAAATTCATTAAATGGTCGGAAATAAAATCTATAAACCGCAAATAGAGTAAAACGTAGACCTGCAGCAAGAATAGTTACCGACAGACAATCAGCTGAACAAACCTCAGATAAGACAGCTACATCACTGCAAATAAGACCGTCCCTAGCGTAAACAACCACCCCGCCTGCCCTGTAGTTATCATTGCAGTGATAAAACATTTTGTAACCGTCAATAGAATAGTAATTAATCTCATCGCTACTCACCCAAATCTCAGTCAATACCATTATATCAGGCTGCTTTTGAAAATTAGTTATTTCATTTAAAAACAAATCAAAATTACTTCTCATGCTTCTAATATTCTGATTAATTATAATTAAACTATCAGTGCTTTGAAACAATGTACTAATTGAGTTTCAATTGTCAGTCTGAATTCCTAAATTAACTAATTTCATTCAAAAACAAATAAAAAAGACTTATCATACTTACTTATTATAATATTTTGAATTAAACTTATAGTATTTTGAAGCAATGCACCAATCTAAATGTTTAACAATCATCTGGTTTTCTAAATTAATTATTTCATTTAAGACAAATCAAAATTACTTCTCATACTTATTATAATATTATGAATTAAACTTTCAGTATATTGAAGCAATGTACCTATTTAATTTTTAATAATTATTTGGTTTTCTAAATTAATTATTTCATTTGAAAACAACTCAAAATAACTTCTTATATTTATTATATTATGACTGAATGTATTTAAACTTTCATTATTTCGAAGTAATGTAATTACAACTTTAGTTCCAAACACAGAGAAGACTACTACAAAAAATAAACAAACAATACTGCAATTAAAAAAATCAAGTAATACCAAAAACGCTTTACTAAAGATAAAACCTAAATACCTCCTGACAAATAAAAGATTCCCAGAATGACCCTTCATTAAATATAAACAGAATACAAACATCCAAGTTACAAAAATCAATTTCGTATACGTTTTTAATGTTGTACACACACTGTTATAAGTTTACATAACTTTAGAAAACTTGTAACCTAACCTACTCACGGTTTATAAACTTTTTAAGTCTTCCATGGACACTACCACCTTCACTGGAGAACCATTTGTCTTTCTCATAAGGATCTTGCCACCCCTAATCCAAAGGTAGTCGTAGTGTTTCTCCCTCTTGATAACTTTGGCAGCATTTAGAACTCGACGTCTACCTGGACTTAAACTCTCGTTGACATATATACGAATGTCTAAAGGCAGTCCCATGTGGCGTGTAGAAAAATCCTTCTTCTCTCTTGACCGTTTAAGCAAAGCGTCAGAGTCCGTCCGTCTAATCATCTTTACAATAATTCCGGGTGTAGCTGTAGAACCTTCCCTGACCCTTAAGCGATGACATGCGTCGATAATATTATTTTCTATAGGGTAATCCAAAGCTTGTCCGACCTTCTTAACCAATTCCACAACGTTCTCATCCTTAAGCTGTGGTATACCATGAATCTCTACTGTATTACGTCGACTATACTGTTCAGCTTCATCCATTCTGGCCTCAAGGAAGCCAACTTTTCTCCTTAAAGCTTCATTATCCGCAGCAAGATCTTCTGCTATATTTTTCCAATGTGATATTTCATTTTTTTGTTCTTCCAGTATTTGCTTAGTTTCTACCATTTGATCATGACACGAGTTGATGGAGTCACCCAATGACTTCTCCACCCGATGAAAATCTTCTCTTAACTCTCTCATCAGATTGAAAATGTCTTCGTATGTGATTTTCTGCGACGTTTCCAGAACCATGCTCTTACGGCGAGCCGGAAGGCACGTGTCGCATCTCCATAATTGATCTTGGTCCTGGAGAAACTGAGAGTCATCTACAGTTAAACCAACACACTTAATGTGAAACAAACATTTACAGTCACAACACTCAAGTTTATGTTTAGTGTTCTTTAACAACTTCATACATTTTCCACAATTATCCGACATACTACTGTTTTGTGTAAATTAACAAATCAAAAATATGCGAGTAAATTAACAATATTTGAAGAGAAGCTTCAACTAACAGTGAAGAACACTAACAATAAAAAACAATAATAAAACAATAGAAGAAAATAGTTCAAGTTAGCAATTTACAATTATTTAAAGTCAGTATTCAATGCAAAACACACGACAAAACCTTACAGGCTTACAGCGATCAATGTGCACGATTAGATAAGATACGGCGACACACAACCTTTCCCCTCAAAGTCTGACTCATAACCAAATTGTAGGCCTATTCCAAATTAAAACCACCGATCCTAAGGAAACTAAATTCTAAATCAAAAAAGGAACAGAACCAACGAGTAGAACAGAAGATTTTACATCAAAAATGTCTTTGGCAAAATATGAAAAGAAATACCGTTAAGCTAGTAAATTTCTTCAAAGTATATGAATATTCGATTAAAACCTGGAGAACGAGAGGCCATGTTTGTTTAAGCCCAGCCCACAATCACGTGACTGCTTATGCCTTATGGAAACAAGACTTTTAAACGACCCGATAAATAATTATATTTGTAGACCTTAGATATTAGATATTAAGTTGTATAAGGAGCTATTTTAGATATTTTCATTTAAAGTTTTATTTAATCAAATTCTATTTACTTTTACCATTCTATGTTCTTTAAAAAACCAAAATACATCAAAATTTCACTAAAATCATACAAAACAAATACACTACATTTCAAAATACACATTTTCACATAACAATCAAAATCCCACAAGAAATGAAATTAACCAGGCCTTAATGTACCATTTCCTGAGGGCCTAAGGAAGCCAAATTGGGATCAAATCCAATTAATTGTTGCTGAGACATCAAAGGGAGCAGACGCTGTGTTAGAGCCCACCAAACCACAAGTTTCAAGACCATTTTGAAGTGTATAACAACTGCCAACGTTAAAATAACCTTTTATAAGTGAAGTGACTGAACAGTATCAAATTTTAATAAACCATTCTTTTTCAAGAAGAAGACTATATATAAAAATTGGGTGAGATCAATCCACATAACTATTCATCAAATTGGATATACTCCAACCTTTCCTTTGCATATTTAAATTCAAAGAACTATACCAGTAAAGCTGATAAACTTTTATAAATATATATATACCATCAAGATTTCAACTTTTATCAGAACTTTATCCTTTTATATTAACACTAAATTCATACATCTACATACCCATACACTTTCCACCTTGTACTAAGTTATTTTCTCCTTTGTTTTAATTATCCTAATTCTTAATTTAAATAATTTGTATAATATTTGTTTCAATTTAATATTGGTAAGAGCCGGCACCAACCTACCCGAGATTAAGAGTGCTCATTGGGAAATAATTCCCTAAAATAATTTTGTATATATTTGATTTTGAGCTAAATAATTATTAAACTGTAGATATTTTTCTGATTTTCTATTGATAAATAAAAGAAGATTTTATTGTAATTGTAAACCTGTGTCCTGAGTCAAATCATTTATCAAATTGATTAAGCTAGTAAGCAGTGTTACAGTTCATTATATTGAGAATAAAATAAAAGTATAGTTTTATAAATTAGTATATATCTTGTTATATCCTAAATTGACGCCTACAACATTAGGCCTATTGAATTAAAGTAAAATAGAAAATTGTAAATTTATAAATTGACGCCGCAACGTGTGGCATTTCTAATAAGAGAAATTTGTAAAATAATAGTAGAATTTTAAGTCGGATCAACTTCTACCAGAGGTACTGATTAAAGGAAATCTTGGTTAACCAGAGAATGTGGGGAAAACAATAAAATATAACATTATATAGAAATTCTCCTTTATGAACTGCACTGTTATAACAGTAGTTCAAATAAACACATTTACACAAGAAAAATATACTTCTTATTGTAACAAAAGTATGATGTACGATAAGTCTACTGTATATGAAACAAGTTTTTTTAAGGCTCTGCTGTCTTGAGTACCGCTTGCTCTAATATTGTCGCTAATGTTTTAGTTGGCAACGTCTGGTAAAATAAACCAGATTCATAAGCATTATATAAACCTGATCTGCTGCAAGTATTTTTTTAATAAACTCTTTCAACTCATATTGTCAGACAAACCTTTTCCTGTGATTGTAAATTGACTCCTTACCGCTTCCTCCATCTATCCAACCACCCTTGGCTGGTTGTTTTTATTTTGCAAATTTTTGTTTGAACTGTTTGTTGAACAGGCTTTCTGGTGCATATGGGGCCTGACATTGACAAATCGTATTTTATTTCACTGCAAAACCAAACAAATAATGCTTCATTTAACATTTTCAGCTTTACACCAATTATATAACTGTTTCTGAAATTTGTTCTGAAATTTGTTGTACAAATTTTGTTTAATTGCAATTAGTAAAGCCTTGCTTTTGGGCGAATAATCTTTTACCTGTGCAATTAATTGTAATATGGGCAAATGAAATTTGATCGAAAACACTTTCATAAGTTATACAAATTAAAAAACCTATGCATTCTCATATGAGAAAACTTTTTTGTGCGCCTATTTAGTTGCAACGTGATTGTTTTTCTCGTCGCTGGTTTTATTTAGTTGACAGTAGGTACAATCCCTTAGCTGAGATCACTAAATGTTATAAATATAATGTATTGATATAAATAATGGTGGGAGCATTGGCCTGTTCATCAAATACTTTTTTGAAATTCATGCTGGTAAACCCAAAAACTTACTTCGCCAAATCTAATTTCCTTAAGTTTTTGAAGCTTGCACAATAAAGTGTACGGTAGAAGAACAAATTAAATTGTGCATAGCATAATTTCTTTGTAAATATTAATGTATTTAGTTATCGAGATGTATTTTTAGTTTTTCATGTCTGTATGGTTTTGAATTATGTTAGTGCTGTATTATTATGTATGCAGGAATAAATTATTTATTATTATTTGCACAAATTAAATACTATGAACACATACTTAAGTATCATTCTAAGTTGGCACTTTTTACTTTAAAAAAATATTTAACAAAATATATTATATACACTGCATCTGAGGAGGTAACTTAATAGCTGAAAGAAAAAAAACAGTTTTGTTTCAATAATAATTGTGTTTTATTTATTTTGTTTGTAGCCATTCCGATTACAGTACTGTTATAAGTTAATATAATGTTACAACTTACTATCATCAGTAGTCACTTGTCGTATTTAGCCGTTTCAGCTATTAGACATTCTCAAATTATTGGAGAACATCCTCTGTTGTCATGGAACACTTAAAAAAAACAAGTTCAAAAATATTTAAATAAATTACACGAAAACACATTCAATGAAACCATGCCCAGTGAGTCGACTGTCTCACACTGAACGATTGCTTACCTACTGTATGTGAAATATGGAGATTGGTTTGATATTAGGAAAGACAGTAAGATAAGATTTATCATGTTTCTACTATTATTGTATCATATAATGTGTTTGATTCAAACAGTAGTTTCTCAGTGCATTATATCCGGATTAGTTTTCAACATTTTATATACTTCGTATTGTTCCAGCGCATTCATAAATTTTCTTTTTTTTGCAATGGTGTAGTATTTTTAAGGTGTCTTCGATTGCTGTGTAGTAATGATTATTTAAAATAAGGTGTTCGGTGTATTTCGATTCAATTTATTTATGACGTAGATTTGTTTGGGTGACGGAATGTGTTCATTGAACCTTTTTCTAAAGCCTCTGCCCGTTTGTCCAAAGTATTTCATTGGGCAATCGGTGCACGATACTTCGTGAACCCCTGAGCTATCAAATTTGTCACCTTTAACTCTATTTGTGTTTATGATGCTGTGTAAATTATTCTTAGTTTTGAAAGCAATGGTGTACCCTTGTTTGAGGAAAACATTGGCTATATTGTATGCTAAATCTTTGTGATATTGTAAAACGATATATTTGCTTTCAGATATAGTCTTGAGCCTTTAGATTTCTTCTTTTGTTGTCAAATATTTTGTCTACAATGGATGGTGAATGTCCATTTTTGATAGCAATATGTTGTATTAAATTCTTCTTGTGTCATAGGTATTATGTTGCAGAGTCTGTGAATAAAACTATTTATTATATGCTGCCATTTTACGGGAAAATGGAAGGTTAGAGGAGGCAATTGTATGGTCGGTGTGAGTAGGTTTCCTGCATATGTTTAAATTATGGTTGAAATTCAATATTGGCATTCTTAAATCAAGAAAATGAATAGTACGGTCATTGTTTTACATTTCGGTTGTGAATTTAAAATTTGTATTCATGTTATTTAGCCATGCGAAAATTTTCTGGAAATGACTTGGTACAAAACGATTATGTCGTCTACATAGCAGTGATAGTAGATGTTTTTTAAATGTTTGTTGTATTGTTGATGATATTATTGTTTTCTATATTGTTGAAAATACTTCTCCCATGATGCTTGACGAAGGGCATCAAATCACTAATACGTTGCTTTGGCTGTAATAGTTTTTGTTGAACTGAAAGTAGTTCTGGGATGGACAAATATTAAATAAATTAGATAGTTCATGGTTTTGAGCAATTAATTGAGAGATTCCCCCACGGCGCAAGTTTTGACCTGAATGCATTGTTATCGTTTTTAAAAATCTCTTTTTGAAACCGATAAGAGTGTACCCGGACATTACAGCCGATTTCAATTTAGTGCTTTATGCCAAGGAACCTTTGAGTTTGTGCCTGTCTAGGCACTCGGAGTTTCTCTAGCTTTCATAAAGAAACACTCATTCTTTTTATCCCAAGCAAACAGTTCAGCTCCTTGGTGGAGGAACTTTACTATCGGTCCCAAGGTTATAGTGAAGCCTTGCACAGCTACGAGGGCCGTCCAGAAAGTAAAGAACGTTTTAGCATAATTAAATAAAAACAAAAGATATCAACACCAAACTTTATTTACACAGCCACAGTACCTTATTCTACTTTTCTACGTAATCGCCATTGTTGTCGAGACACTTGTTGTAACGTGGGACCAGTTTCTCTATTCCGATGTTATACTCATCAGCCGCGAAAGATTTGAGCCATATTATCACTGCTTCTTTAAGTTCATCGTCATTTCCAAACTGTTTTCCACCCAAAAATTGCTTCAACTTTGGAAACAGATGAAAATCACTAGGTGCTAGGTCAGGGCTGTAGGGAGGATGACTAAAGATTTCCCACTTCAGACTTTGGAGTTCTAGCCGCGTTCGTGCCGAGGCATGAGGCCGGGCATTGTCGTGAATGAAAAAAACTTTAGCCGACAGCATTCCACGCCTCTTGTTTTGGATGGCGCGACGAAGTCGTTGAAGAGTCTCACAGTAGGATTCTGAGTTTATTGTTGCACCTCGTGGCATGAAATCCACATGGATTAATCCCTTTCGGTCCCAAAAAACCGTTGCCATGACTTTGCGAGTCTGCAACAATGGTTTTTCCTTTTTGGGTTTTGAGGGCGAATTTGTGTGATGCCACTCCATTGACTGACGCTTACTTTCTGGAGTCTTATACGAAACCCATGTTTAATCTCCCGTAACAATACGATCAAGAAATTGGTCTCCATCTTTGTCATATTGAGTCAAAAATTCAAGGGCTGCCCCCATGCGTTTCGCCTTATGGTCGTCCGTCAAAATCTTAGGCACCCACCGAGCACACACTTTCTTGTAACCAAGATGATCTGTCACTATCTCATGTAGGAGTGATCGTGAAATTTGTTGAAAAGAGTCATGTAAAGTCGTCAAAGTGAAACGTCGATTTTCCTGAATTGTTTCTTCAACTTTTTTCTTCAGTTCATCCGTGACTAGTGATGGCCTCCCGCTCCGATCTTCATCATGCACGTTAGTTCTTCCTTGGTTAAACATGATACACCACTTTCTTACTGATGACTCATTCATCGCATCTTCACCATACACATCTTTAATTTGCCTATAAATTTCAATGGGCTTAACTTTTTGAGCATTCAAAAAGCGGATTACACTCCGTACTTCACATTTGGCGGGATTTTCGATTAGAGCCGTCATTTTAAAACGCTGCGAAAACCAGTAGCGTGACCACACAGCAACGAGACTCACCCCACACTGAAGAGAAAGGAAGGGGCAAGCGGCCGCGCACGTAATCGCAGTAGTGGGGGATCTGCGCTGCACGCGATGCGCATTCGTTCTTTACTTTCTGGACGGGATAAGTATTTAGCTTCAGCAAGAGGCTGAGCAGCTATTAAATTTGCCAAAGAAAGACCAAACAGGAGGTTACGGACGACATTTTGGGGAATTTCCCCTGGAGTTTGCAACTGTTTAGTTTTTGCTAATAAACCTGATAACTATGCGGAATTAGATCGTCTGTGTGCTCACGTGAATAACGTGGCGTTCACGAACCAACAAAGGGCACCGCCATAAAGACCCGACCAGGGAAATCTTTTAGTTGCAAGGCGGGCAGCACCATGCAACCATTTGTGGTCAGCCAGGGCACAGAAACCCAGAATGTCGAAACCGGACCCAAAGGGGGCCCTCTTTTCCAAAAAATGGGGGCGGTTTGGGAACTAGTTGGGAATCCAAAACCGAAATTTCCTAATGCATCCAACAATTTTTTGTATGACCCATTGTTTTTTTCTGTGGCGAATGCAAATCCCAAAGGTATTTCCTGAGACGAATATATTGTGATTGTTTGAAGTTGTTTTAGTGCGGCCAACTTGGCCTACTTTGTAATACGTGTTCAGATTATATATGTAATTTCAAGACTTGTTTAGTTCTGTTGTTTTTTGATAAACCCAACTGTTTTTCAATAAATTGAACTTGATGTTTAGGTTTTTGAATGGTTCAAGTAAACTTTAATGTTTTAAAATAACAAATATTAAATTTTTTACTACGTATTTAGTAAATCTTTGAAAACGTTATGGCGATTTACACAAGATTTATTATTTTAAAATAACAATATGTACATAAACGTAATGGATAAGGGTGTAAATATTCCAGTATCAAACAACAGTACTCCGGGAGTGGCACCGCTTTGCGCTCATTTAAAAACGATTTCATATTGAGGTAATCATTTTATCACAAATCGGTGAATTGAAAAGTTTAGATCAATTCATTGGCTACAAATTTCCCGCTGGAAGTTTGTTTGTAACCCAAAAATACAAAATTTCCTCGCTTAGTAGCTTTTCCAAGTCAGTCAGTGATAATTCTCAAATATTTTCAATTATTAAAATTCAAAATACCTGTTAAAATAAAAGTTTTTTTATACTGTTAGAATCCGTACTTTATGTAGATTAAGAATATGTAAGTTTTATTTTACTGAAGCTTTTCCGTCGAGTTACAACAGCGAGTAAATGACAGCGCGCACAAGGAGTTTGCAGCTGACATTGCAGGATCGTCAGAGCTACGCTCGGATGGGACTGGCGGCACCGTGCCGAGATCAAAGAAACGGTATAGCCCTTGTTATAGAGCCCTGGAATAACAATGGTAAAATTCTATGTTAATGTAACTACTTAATTTGCCAACCGTTTCCAATAAATAAAAAATTGCTGCTGAAAATGTATCTGGCCTACTACAGTTGGGCGGAGGAACACTTAAATTCAGGGGCGGACCGTGGGTAAATGGCGCCCTGTGCGAAGCATGGTTCCGGCGCCTTAACACGGGGGAGGGGATAAAAAACTGACCGGCAAATATACGCCGCTAACTTAAATCCTAAACACAGCATCGAATCTTTATAAAAAAAAATGATGAAGCCACGAGGAAAGGGTCGGAAATTATGTCTTCCGAAAAATATCAAAGAACCGAGGAAGGAGCTAGACCCAGTAACAAATGAATAATCGACCTCCATCTATCTATTTTGCTGGTTTATTGAATCAATAATTTTAAGTAATTGGAATAATTAGTTATTTTGTGAAAATATGATATCATTGCAGCATTTTAAATATTAAATTTTTTTATTTTTCACTCATTGTAAGCATTAACATGCTTCTATTTTCAAAGCGGTTCATTAAGATTAATTGATTCGCTTGCCATTTAAGCCTCCAGTATAGTATTATATTGCCCCTTATATATTAGTGTCCGGATTTGGTCTGGGCAAACTGGTAACCCTAGTAATAGGCGACCGCTTCTGTATCACAGCATGGGTGCGATTTACCTCACTTTCGAAATTCAAATAATTCTTAGTCTAATACTTTTATGAAAAGATAATTTACAATTATACAGTTTAATTCTTTGGTTTATTCTCTACATTTTGTTATAATAATATTTCATTTTTGGTCAAAGCATATATTTCCGAAATTACATTTCAAACTTTGGTATGTTTTGTTATCAGCCTTGTAGTAGGAACATAAAAACAGTTATTTTCAAAATACCAAATTAGAAATAGATAAATATTTTTATACAGTTCTATTTATAACTAAATTACGAAACTTTTTTACACTTATGAAACAAATTACAAAAATTTTTACTACTTCTTATGAAGGCCTAAAGTCAGACGTTTACTGGTGTCGGATTTTTTTGTACGTTTTGCATTAACATTGCAGTAGACCATCCACTCCCTCAATCACATTAATTCAACACTAAGTTCAGAATTTTACGTCCGCCAATCGCCAATCGAAAACCTCAAGATATACCCACACTACTACAGTACAGTGCGTTGCGACTATGCGAGCCAACTACAGTAAAGTTTCCCACATTTTAACTCAGCTCGGAATCGAAATGGGACAACTTGGAAGCACCATACATATTTTTGCCAGCCTCGCGACTACAGATAAGAACCCGATGATTCAAAGTCGAGGCGGCCGAAAAATCAGCGATACTTAACTTTTATATAATAAACTTGTTTGGCATGAAAAAGTTTATATAATACAGTATATTAATGAGATTATTGTAATCAAAATAAGACCAAATGTGATATAATTTGGACCACATTTAGTGATTAATACTTCTCGAATAAATCATTTAATTTCACGATTAATTAATTAAATAATAAATATCCCAAATGAGAGGACAACACGGAATACATACAAACAATGGCTATACACTGACAAACGCCGCACCGCGCCGTCACAAATACAAGGTCGAAAGGCATCCCGAAAAAGAAACATATTTAAACGTAGGATCACTGGCCGCACGGTGATTTAAGGGCCCCATACACGGTCAATATTATTGTGCAATATTTTAGATTGCACAATATTATTGAACGTGTAGGGGCTGTATTGAAGGCGGAAATCAGATTGTGCAATATATTGAGTGAA